>PVIU01015474.1:0-48167 GCA_004026605.1 Ondatra zibethicus
ATGAATCATATGTGTATGAATAGGCATATGCATATATCTGTAAGTAAGTGAATCTTTTTGATGAAGAAAACATGTTCTTTAACAAGGAGAAGTGTTTTCTCCAAGCAAAGTGGTTCACACAGAGTGTGCCTCTGGCAGCATCATCTCCTATGCTTCCAGCCCTGAAAACGGAAAGATCTCATTTCAGCTGTGGACCATGGGAATGTTTCCTTTAGAATCAAGACTCTCTTGGATGGCCTTCTCATAACCTCCTAGTACTGCAGAAGGTGAGAATGAGCAGACTATCTAGGGAACTGTAGGCAGGTCTCTCCATCTGCCAGAAGACTATGTTTCCTGGGAGGAGAACCGAGGGAGCAGTAGTGAGGTGAGACCAGACTTGAAAACCCTTGACGACAAGGCCAAGAGCACCACTGTGGTGCTCAGGGGGCCTGTGAGAAGGCCAGGAGCTGGGAAAATAGGAACAGCATTGCTAACCGGAGTCAATATCATCTTTACCCAAGATCACACAGTTGAGAAATGTGATCTCACTTTCATTTATGTCTTCTAATTTGTAATTCCATCAAAACCAAATCAAAAAAAAAAAAACAACAACAACTGTACTCTGGCAGTGTAGTCTTCATCTGCCATATGAGCAGGAGACAGAGTAGTTTCTTTAAGCCCAACCTTACCTAAAATAAACTGACTGTATTACAAGACTGGTTACTAAACCATAAAGCCTCCATTATATATAAAACAATGAGGCTTTGGTTTCATAGAGAGTTTTCACAATGGGAGCATGAATTGGTTTTGGGCTGCAAAAAGCACACACCTTAGGCATTATGTAATGTGTTTATTACTGATGGCCACGAGAAGCTGGAGTCACAGAGCTCGCTGGCTTTCGAGGGTATTGTGGCGTCTGTTCTCTCTAACTCTATCTGCAGCACAACCTTGTGCCAATGAAGACAAGGGTATTAAGCAATTTGCTTAATGGCAGATCTGGGAATAAGATCCAGATCCTCTTGGGTGTGTTCAATAATTACTTGTTTATGAAGTGACCTCTTGGGGTTTCTCTGAGAGGAAAAAATATGCAGTGACTGGTAGTCCAGCTTGCAGGCTCCCTTCTGTCAGTCTAAATTAAAACAAAGTTACCCACTTAAAGCCTTCTTTGATTATGTGGTAATTTTATTCAAGAAATATCATCAATTCTGGTAGCCAACTGAAGTTGAAAAATTTCAAGTTCACCCACTGAAACCTCAAATTTTGAACGTGTTACAATAATCTGTTCTACAAGATAGCTATGCTATAAAGTATATTAACACATGAGCATAAAACATAGTAAGTAGACCATGAAAAGGAAAATATAAATTAAGCAGAGAGAGAAAAAAAAGTCATTTTATCTTTCAAGTTACAGAAGAAATAGGTAGGACACCTGATAAACATGAAAATATGTACACTAGAATTTTCAATACTAATTATGCAATCTGGAAGTGACAATAAGAGCAAGTTTACATCATGCACAGGGGAAATACAACCATTAAGGAAGTCCACTGAAGACCATTAGAAGCAGGAAAGGCGGTTTCTAAACATGAGTAATGAGGAAATCTTAGAAAACCAACATACCTGGCTTGTGGATGAATTTTACAAGTGATGCTTTAGAAATTAATAACCAGGACAACATTTCAGCAGAACTACAATTAAGCCCAACGATCACATAGTACAGATAGTATCACTCAAATCTGCACAGAGCTTCAAATCAGACTATCTTTTTTTAAAGATTTATTTCATTTTTAGTTTGTGTATATGAGCATGTCTGTGTGCAGGCTTGTGTAGATGAGTGGAGGCAGCCATGAACGCCAAAAGAGGCTTAGGATTCCCTGGAGCTGGAGTTGCAGGCAGTTATGATGTGCCCTAGGCAGGTTCTGAAAATCAAACTCAAGTCCTCCGTAAGAGTAGTACATGCTTTCAACTGCTAAGAACATCTTTCCGGACTCTGTAGAATATTTTCTCACTTCCTCATTTGAGGAAACTGAGGCCCAGATCGCCTCGCTGATATGTTAGGTTTTATCCAAGTTCTCATGAAGGCCTGCTATGACATTTGTAGAGCTTGGCATGCAGGACAAGTGCAGACAAATATCATACCTGATGCCACGCATTCATGGGAAAGCTTTAACTCCATTATGTTGTTGTGCTCCCTTATAATCGCATACTTCTAAATGGTCAGCTCCAGATGGGCCTGGGCCAGAAGGTCAGGGAGGACCTAGAAGGAGGCTCCAACTCTTTGAACTTAAGGCTCCAGGTGCCCATATCACCAGCATAAGAAGGAATTTGGACTGTGGTGAGCATGTCTCCTCTATCTCAGAGTTTGCCCACAGTGTTTGGGGGGTGGGGGGAATGACAGAATGGATAGTCCAGACCTTTTGAAGATTCTTTCTCTGCTCATCTGGTACCTCTCAGAATTGAGAATAATAGATGGTTATTTATTTAGAGGCAGACTCACAAATCGGAATCCTCTGCTGGAACAGGGAACAGCAGCCGAATCCCGCAGCCAGAAAAGAGGCTGGACACATGCTTTTCATTGGCATAAATAGTATAAGAGGCCATGCCCCAGTGGGCAGGTAACTTAAAGGCTACTGGCTGTAGCATTTTCTACAGCATTGGGGTCTTTAAAGCAGTTCCACACACATAAGCTCACTTGATCCTCCTAAGATGCCCTAAGAAAGAAATCACAGGTATCATAAAGCACAAGAGGAATCCAAAGAAAGGAACTCAGCATCCCAAAGTGAGGACAAAGGGGGCCCAGAGTTTCATTCCACTCTGTATACCTTTGCACACTCAGTTAACTACACACTGCTTCATAATCTACGGCATGGCAGACATCACATGGCCGCATGCTCCAAACACAAGAACTAGGCCAGAGATCTTATTCAAGATATGTGTCCGGGAGACTTCAGAAACATCTGAGGCAAATGAAGTTAAGATTCCAAGTTCCCTAGCAAAGATACAAATGATGAGCACAGTCTGTTCAGGCTGCCTTGACAAAACAGCTTGGACTAAGTGTCTTAAACAAAGGAAGTGGACTCATTCAAAGTTCCGTAGGAGAGATATTCAAGGCCAAGATGCTTCCCATTCAGTTGCTGATGAGAGTCCAACACCTGGCTTTCAGGTGGAGGTCATCCTTCTTAGGGTCTCTTATAACCATTCCATGATTTGGGCACCCTCTTCAGTGTGTCTTTCTCTCCTCTTAGAAACAATTGTATTGATTGGTTAACAGCCCAGGCTATCTTTGAGCACACAGTGTAACCCAGCTGCCTTTGAATTTGTGGTAATCCTCCTACCTTAGCCTCCTGAATTCTGTGATTACAGGTATGAATGACCAGGCTCAGCTACTATTTTCTGTTTTTATCTTAACTGGCATGAAAACATTAAAAATACACACATCAATGGAACATTTGACACATGGATACATGGTATTATATCTAAGCTATCTAAGTTAAACCGATGCATCTCTTCAAACATTCATCAATCCTTCATGACAAAATCCTTCCAAATCCTTTCTTTTATCTCTGGACAACACACAACTCACTACTCTCCCCTACAGTAACTCTACCATATTGTACCACATTCAAACCTCTTGCTTATGATATATTGTAACTTAATAGCCACTGTCCTTCCTCCCTGCTATTCTCTCCAGCATCTGGTAATTACCCTTCTACTTTCAAGTTCTAAATCAAGGGTTTTAGACTCAATATAGATAAGATCATGAACTGATTATCTCTTCATGCCAAGTCTAATTTAATATAATAGTCTCCAATTCAACTCATTTTGTTAATAGCAATACTGCTTCTTCCTTCACTCACTGAGTAACATTCTGTAGTAAATATGTACCACTTATTTTTTATCCATTCATTAGTTTACACACACGAGCTATTCCATATCTTAACTATTATGAGTACTATTACAATGAGCATTATACGAATATATATATATATACACATATACATGAGTATATATATATATATATGTTATACAAAATTTATTGTTTTGAACTATACTCTTCCTCTTTTTATGTGGACATCAGCTTGAACAGATTACACCATGTCTCCCTATGATTTCATTTCAACTTTGGTTTAATGACACCACAGGGAGTAGCACTATTAGGAGGTAAGGATTTGGTGAAATAAGTGTGGTGTTGCTGGAGGAAGTGTGTCAGTGCTGGGGGTGGGCTTTGAGGTCTCCTATGTTCAAGCTATGCTTCATGTGGTACACAGTTTACTTCCTAGTGCCTGAGAATCAGGATGTTGAATTCTCAGCCCCTTCTCCAGCACGTCTGCCTGCACATGTCTGCCATGATGGTAATGGATTGAAATTGTAAGATATCTCCAGTTAATTTTTTTTTCCTTATAATAGTTTCCATGGTGCCTATTCACAGCAACAGAATCTCTACCTAAGACACAATGTCTCCACGGGGTTACAGAATTCAACATTTGCATGTTGAAAGTACACAATCATCAAACTCCAGAATTCATCCAAGATCACAAGTCTATCACACATACAGGTTAGATGCATCATCCTTTTGTTTGATGGTTTCATAATCCATGGAAACATTCTGATCAACAGGAGCTAATATACCTTAAACACCCAATGAGGAAGATGTTTTGTACAAGAAAGATGTCATGGTTAGATGGACCAATGTCGAGACAGGACTGTGGCACCGTTTTCTTCAGCATCAAGGATCTTATTAGGGTTGATTAAATACAGAAATACTCATGTCCCACAAATGTCCAATTGTGCATGAAAAGCTTTTACATCTTGGATTCAACTACATAAAACTATAAAAACTGTGCTGTGACAATAGATATGCACAGCATTTCGCAAAGACTGAATACAATTGCTGTTGTTGTGTGCAGAATTAGCTCTGAAAGCAGTAGGCATCTTATTCAATGGTCAGTCAAACCCACAAAGTGAAAGGTTTATGATTAAGGGGATAGAAATATTTTTCTACCTGGAGTTTTTCCTCACACATTTTCCAAAATCACTCTTGACTATCACCTCATATCAGCAACGTCAATATCTGTTGGCTCTGAGAAAGTACTGAGAGCTGGTGAGTGCTTTTCCACTCCAAGAACAGCGCATTCACAGAGTCACACACATGTGCCCAGAAACACTATTATTTGAGAAAACAAATTAGTATAGAGTTAATCACAGATTCGGCAAATGAGGCCAGAATCATTAACACATTCAATCCATTGCAAAACCCAAGCCCTTTAGGATGCCCCAAGAGAAAAAAATGTCACAATGCCCTTCAGGGAAGAGTGAGTTGTGCCAACTTTTGCCATAAGAAAAACTTGGCAGTATTTGGAATCGCACCAGGAAAGTCTGTCATTATGATTAACCACTTCTCAACTACTAAAACATGCCCAGATGGAGAACCCGCAGCATTTATCTTTATGCTACTTGAGAGGCACAGAGAAAAGAGGACAATACCATAAATAACTTTTTTTCCGTTCAAGGCTGCATCTTTATTCTTGAACCCTAGCAAAGGAACAATAGAAAAGGGTACCGTGGGAATAAGGGATCATTTTCCATTAAACTTCATTCAGTGTAATTGAAAACAGTGTCTGGGAACTATTGCCATAAGATTATATTTAAAAGTAGAGAATTTCACGTCTTAAAAAAATGCTCACTTTCAAGTATTGTTCATTAGGTAATATTTACAGGCCAGAGAATATTTAGACTCATACAGGGAGGCAAATGTCAAAATAATGAATTGAAAGAGTAACATTGTTCCTGTGAAGCATTCCGTGGATTTTTATGCCAGTAGCATGAATGATACAATAACCACCTTCCCAGAGCTGCAGCAGATGTAGAACATGCTGCATTCTAAACGAGGAGCAGGACAAGGATCTGCCCTGCGTTTAACTCATTAGTACTCTAAAATGCGTATTAAGTATATATCAGTGGATCAGTTCCTTTTATTTCTAACCTGTCATTCAATACCATAATTTTAATTCATTGTCTCAAAAATATTTTCTGAAAACTTGTTTTCTGCTAACCTTTGCCTTCTAATGTTTAATTGAAGCAAACTCAATTGTTTACTGTCACAGATCCTCTCATTTATACTACTATCCCATTGTATACATTAATAAAGGCAAATCACCTGTAACCTGCATTCTCTCTCTTTCTTCCCTCCTTCCTTCCTTTCTTTCTTTTTTATTTTATTTTATTTTATTTTTTGCAGAAGGTCCTGGCAATCCCATTTAAAGTCTTTTAACCTATTCTCTTCATGGTATTAGCAGAGGCAGAGCCTTCTGGGCTTCATAATGTAATAGTACCCTTTCATCACACTGAATGGTTTATTAGACCCTGTTGGTACTGATGATTTAGTTTTACCACAGTAAGGCCACCACTCCAGGGCTTCCCACTCTGTTTGGGGACTCCTCTGTCATTTTAATGTTTAGGGATTTGTTTATTTTCTTGTGAAATGGTCTTTCATTTAATTTTAGCATTATTTACATTATTTATTATTGGAAGACAAATTGAGGGTGAGAGGGTTGAGAGCAGCGCACTGGAGTTCTGAATCACTGAAATCTGGAGCATTCTGGCCTATCCCGGGAATTCGCAGGCCCTCGGAAGTCATCACACACGGCTCCTGCTCAAATGAGCATGGCTGTTCTCAGTCACAGAAACAGAAGGAAGAGTGATGCTTGCTTACTCAGTTCTGTTCAAAACCAGGACATTGCTAACCCAACTGCCCTTCCACACTTGATGGGTTTCCAGGCCTGCCCTTTGCCTTCATTTCTTTTCCAATTTCCAGTAACTGTGATGGTAAAGGCAGAAAACATGCCAGGCAGAGCTGAGGACTTAAGCATGCACATTGGAATGAGGTAAGCCTCATGGTCCTTGTCTGTCAGTCTGTCTTTTGATCCCCTTTGAAATCATAGACTCTCCTCTCCTTCCATTCTGATGAGATCTGGCCCATTCATGGGTTTCGTTTCTCTGCAATCCTGTGTGGATCTAAGAGCTTCCAAGATGCCAGTGAACGCAGTCTCCGCATGGTGTAACTCTGTATGGTGTAACTCCGTATGGTGTAACTCCTCTGTATGGTGTGACTCTGTCTGGTGTAACTCTCAGCTGGCTCATTTTGTGAAACTAGCATTTTCTTTGGCTTGATTGTGCTTTGCTACTTCTATCTCTCTAAAATAGATGTGAGTTGGGGAATAACTTAGTGGTAGAGGATTGCTTAACAAAGGCAAGACCCTGAGCTCAATCCCTACTATATATATGTAAGTTGGTAATATTAATAGTAAAAGAAATGAAATTGGCTTTGACTACAAACAAGTTTTCCTTTTTTACTCACAGTAATATCCAAAGTATAATAACAAAATAACAAATCTAGTGAAAGCAAGAAATTTTTCTAAAAAGCAGTGTTGAGAAAGCATTGGGCTAGAGAGATATATCAGTGGTTAAGGCATTCGCTGCTGAAGTATTCAGATGTGAGTTCGGATCCCCAGATCATATGTAAATTCAGAGGTTGGTGTCACATGCCTATCACTCTGCTACTGGGGATCCAGAAATAAATCTCTAGGTGTCACGGTCCAGCTAAGCTAATCAAACTATGAGCACCAGAGTCAGTGAAAGTTCTCACTGAAAAAATTAGGTGGATAAAAATTGAGGTAGATGTCCCAGTGTCAACTTCTATCTTCCAGGGACAAGAACACTGCATGCATACAGACAGACAGACAGACACACACGCGAGTGCTTGCTCACACGGATATCTTAGGTTTTTCTTTTAATCTACTTCTGAAATCAAAAGAACACCAATTTTTCAAAAGATTTAAGGGTCAGTCAGTGAAACTAACAAAAACATTGCCGTCATTTTTTAAAGTTATCTATAAAAACCAAAGGCTAGATTGCACCTGCCTCATTCTTAACATGGGCATTAAGGCAAGAGATGTAATTAGAGGTGATGGGAAACAATCACAAAGATGTAAAATAAATTACACAGTGAAGAGTAAAAACCAAAAAATCCTCAGTACTTAGACGATCTAGTAGCTTTGCTGTGGATTAAGTTTATCTGAACTTTGGGAACTTCAAAGTCCTTGAAATGTGAAATTCTTTTGAGAAAATATTTCTGGTTTTGATATTATATTTATATTATTTATTATTTACCCCTTCCCTTTGCAGGCTTCAAGCCTTCCCATGTACCTTCCCTTGCACTCTTTCAAATTCATGGCCTAATTTTTCATTAATTGCTAATATATACATACATACATATTCCTAAGCACGAAAGTACAGCCTGCTCGGTCTGTATGTATCTTTTTCAGGGCTCACTGTTTGATATTGGATAACCTAATGGTATGCTCTCCCCTGGGGACGACTATTTCTCCCACCCTCAGCATTTCTTAGTTGTCTCCATTTATTTGTCTAGGGTTGGGATCTAGTGAGATGTTCCCCTTCCTTGTTAATGTGTCTCTTGGTGTAATCTCTCTTCAGGTCTTGTTTAGGCAGCTATGTTGTTGAGATGTCATAGCAATAGCGTCCCTGACATTTCTAGGTAATGCAATCTCAGGGCAGATTTCCTGTTACACTGGTCCTTACAATCTACCCTCACTTCTGTGATGTTCTCTGAACTTCAGTTGTAGGAGTTGTGTTGTAGACGTAGCTATCAGATGGGGCTGGGTACCACAGGAACGGTTGTTCTCTATATTTTGATTGGTTGAGATTTTCTTAAATGGTCTCTGTCTGTTCCAAACAGAAGTTTCTTTCATAAGGGTTGAGAGCCACACCTATCTGTTCATGTAAGGATAAATATTTGGAATGCAGTTAAAAATTAAGCTGCTTTAGTAAAGTGGCAGTTGTTGATCTTTCTCCAAGATCCATGAATTTAATAACCCCAGGTAGTTAACTAGGTGAAATTATTGGTCTGGCTTTGCAGATCACCAAATCCCATATTTGAGCATAAATCAATGAAGAGCAATGAGGCTGAATTCTTCAAAATTTAGGCAGCCTTTCCTGTGACATAAACCAACTGAACCGCATCCAAAACCAAACCTCTGCATTTATAAACTTATTCTGTAACCAAAAGAATGAAACAACAGTAAATAATTTTCATGACTACTTTCTTTCTACTGTGCAGATTTTCTCTGCCAGGTTCTATATAAAACCAACAAAATCTTTCAATTTAGTGAAATTGGTGCAACAGTCAGAAGTTAATACCATTTATGTAATGAAATCTACAATCACCATTATTGTTTAACTGACTTCAGGAAGTAATCCATAATACATCACTGATCTCTTGTTCAATTCCCAGGAATCTTAGCATTCCATCTACAGACACAATAGCATTCATTTCCTCTTCCTTGTCTTCAGTGGGGCTGGAACAAGCTAATGGCACTGGCATTTAAAGTGTGCTGCAAATAAATTTTCTCCAAATATGGACTGATTACAGTGCAAAGTTTCATGCATTCTTTTAATAGCTGAATTCCCTAATATAACAATAGGATAAACAGAATTCAAAGGCTTTACCCTCTAAAGTCCAAGATCTCCTCATTCAAAGCCATAATCACACCAAAAATAAACAACAGTCAGTGTAAGAACCTAACTAAGATGCTTAAATAGCTAGCATTCATCATTCAGCAAGCTTTACTTGAAACAAATACTCAAAGTAATCACCCCAAACAACAAAAGCATTTCTGATTTCTCATGGGTAGCTGAAAATTCATCTTTGGTCTGAGCTTAAAGCCTTACAATGCAAACAACCAAATAACTTGAGAGTCTGATAGAATAAATCCTTCCAGATTCTATCATGTGGTGATAGGTGGTCCTAATAGCAGAAACTGAGTAACACTGTAATGATGCATCAAAACACACCGCTTCATGCGATTTGGGTTTCAGCCCAAGGATAAGGACACCCTTCTGTGTGAAACAGCACAGCAGTCTATTCTAAACTACCAAGCAGCAGCAGGCATCAAGATAGCCTCCTGAATACCTTTGCTTATTGTACTATTTACTTTCAGCCTCTGGCAGGAAGACTGGCTTATATGCAGAAAGTACCTGGGAGACATCTGATGTATGCATAAACACACAAAGCAGGTCACTGTGCAAACATTTTGGTTAGCCTTCTCCATCCTGAAGTGATGGGTGGCTTTCTCAAATTCCATGCCCTTCAAACCATGTTCTTCCAGTGCACATCCATGTTGAATGTGAGAAGGGAAGTTGGTTGACCAAAGGCATGTAAGAAAGAAAGCATCTCACGCAGCAGACTGGCCTGGGTCCAGACTTCTGAGGGCAAATTTTAGAATTTTACCAAGAAACAAATGTTTTGAAAACATCATTAAGTCTCAAAAGCCAAGGGAAAGGATTTCAGTCTGTTGATTCCCAGAATAAATTCCTGTTACTGCTCTGCCAGATCACAGAGCACCCACGGATTCATCTGCACTGCTTTCTCATGTTCTCCAGAGAAAGAAAAAGAAAACATTCACTTTCGTCGTAAGAAGAAAACTGGTGTCAAAAACACAGAAATATTAACTATAATTTATAGCGGTGGGCATGGTAATGGATGTAGTGTAAATGATAGGTGAAGTGTTGATTTTAAAAGTCAAACCCACTTCATTTTACCCTGGTGACACTGCTCTGCCTTCCAGTGGTCTTGAACAAGTTGCTCAATCTCTAGGTTTCAATTTATAATGTGGGCATAGTGGCAACTCTATATAGTTGGGCACTGTTAAATATCCAGGCTCCTAACAGTATACAATACTTCCTACATGCTGTGTGTGTGCATGCATATGTTTGTGCACACATGCATGCATTGTGTGTGCATGCATGTGTGTGTGCATGTGTGTATGGCTAGCAGCAATTGGAAAATAATCATAGTTGTTCTACTTTACTTGCACTCTTACTTAATTACAGAATTTCAAAGCAAAGAAATGTGTAGAAAAAATAGATATACATGATAGTAAAAACAGACATCTGGCTAAATGTTGGGACTATTTATAAAATATGTTTTTTAACTGATAGCATAACAAATGGAAATACTTCAAATACACTGCATAGTCCTCTCACAGTATATTTCATATCCACCTAGCCTAACATGTTATGATTAATTCTGAGTACCTATAATATAATCTTAAACTCTAATGTGACAAGTCAGAAAAATGAAGGACTTTTTTTTAAAACCTAGCCTTTCATAATTTAAAATGTAACCTTTTGGTTTACATGATGCCTGCAAGCAGTGACATAGATGTTGACAACATTAATATCACTATTTCTGTCACTAAAATCTATAGCAAATACATTAGCAGCCACAAATGGAGGTAGTTTTTCAAAAAGCTTGCTAATTGCATAGCTGCTGTGAGCCCAGTTCTACAGTGTTGATCCTTAAAAGCATCAAGCTGAGGAGGGAACACAACCCCTGAGAAGGTGTATAAACAGGTGGGTGGTACATGAATTTGTTTTGGGATGATATAATATGTTCTCATTATTGGTACCGTGGAGAGATTTGTCAAACACCCTAAATTCTAGTCAGAAATCAATCAAGTATGAGCATGTCTGCCTTAAATGCAAAACCCAGAAAGAACTGGAATTTTGTTCTTTGTGAATTTGTTGTTACCTTCAAGCTACCAATTCTCTACAAGGCAAAGAAGCCTCTTTATTTGTAGTGCTTATCCCTGGGTGGACCATGAGAATGGTCACAGGATGATCTGCCAGAAAAGAGAAGAAATATTCACCTCCAGAGTCCACACTTAGAACTACCATGCAACACTGATATTTATTTAAGCATCAGCTTCTCTACCTGGAAATACAATTTTCAATTTGGAACAATTAATGATAAGAGGGCAGAGAGTGATCTGTCTGTCAGAAAGAATAAATATGATTCCTTACTATATTGCTGCTTCTCAACTTTGATCTAAATTTTATTAACACCCTCAGAGGCTAAAAATCGTTTCCCTTATCCTGCCTACTATGGCACTCAGCTCTATGAGACTAGAAAGAATATCTTCATTTCTTGCTCTCTTTCTCATTCTCATATAGGAAAATTACTTTGGGAAACAAGAAAAAAGAAGAGATTTCCTTCCAAAACCATGAGCTGGTTGGGGGACAGACCCCTGATCTCCCCAACCTTAGGTCATTCTACTTTGTCTCATCAACACCCCCAAGTATGTGCATGTCTTGAGGGTCAATTCTTTTTACTCAGCTTGAGAAGCAACAAAGAAGGTATTCATTGAATGCTATTCCCCTGCCTATTGTCTAACTTGTGAAAGAATAAAGACACTTTTTGTATAGCACATCATTGGGCAACACTTACAAATTCAAATTTTCCTCCAAGAATTAATCTGAGAATAGAAAGGACAGGAGCACTGGTAGGCCATTGAAAGAAGAAATATTCCAAATTAAACAAGTTACAGCAATAAAATGTGGGATTTCCCCATCAGTTTTAACATCAGTGACCATATCAGGAAGCCCCAACTGCCAATGTCAGGAGGACAAAGGACTTTATAAACGGGACATTGTCAGAATCTGCCTTCTCCAATAGGTCTCTGCTTTTCCTTTTATGATCTGTTCACTGCAATTGCCTAAACAATAAAGCAGAACCTTGGTTTCATGTATTTGACTTTGTGATTATCCTGATTCATGTGGAACTTAAAGGTGGGAGTGTATTGCTTACCTTCCAATATATCATTCATGGTTCTTAGAGTATTTAAGCAATGCTAGATTGTCACATATTGTAATTTGCCCAAAAAATGAAAACTGAAAAGTTCAAAGAGGCAGAAATGTGTCATGGATAATTAGACATTTTACACTTAGGATGTAATACTATAGGCTGACACTGTTCTTCCAATGCTTTCAGTACTGTACTTAAAGCAAGTAGTCAGTTTTCTAAGCACAGAACTTTGTTCCTCTAATATCTATATATGAGCAAGAAGGAAAAAATGGAATCACTGTTTTGAAAAAGGGAGTCACTTTAATTCTTAATTAGTCATATCTTAAAACATAATCAAGAAAACAGAAATCACCAAAAATTATGATACATAGGTCTAAAGGCAATAATGGGATCCTTTGATTTTCAGAAATATTTATTGGAACATTTTACTTATCTCATAGTTAGATTCGTCCTTCAGTTGATGCATTTCCTCACAATTCTAAACATTGAATGTTTTTTTATACTAGCTTCTATCATAAAGATTGTAAATTCTTGTGGAGAGGCAAGGCAATCACCGAACGTAATGGGAAAAGTGTATGATAACAGAATTGAATCTCCCAGACTCTCAGGGTTACATCTTGGACTAGTTTCTTCATTCTGAGTCTTGACCTATTTTTCTGTTTAGTGTGGAACAAAAATATTCTATATTTTCAACAGAGGAATCTAAAATGGCTGAAAGACACTTAAGGAAATGCTCAACATCTTTAGCCATCAGAGAAATGGATATCAAAACAACTCTGAGATTCCATCTTATACCTGTAAAAATGGCCAAGATCAAAAACACTGATGACAACTTATGCTGGGGAGGCTGTGGGGTAAAGGGAACACTCCTGCATTGCTCATGGGAGTGCAAGCTGGTACATCCCCTTTGAATATCTGTATGACGATTTCTCAGAAAATTAGGAAACAACCTTCTTCAATCACCCAGCACTACCACTTTTGGGTATATATCCAAAGGATGCTCAATCATACCACAAGGACATGTGCTCAACTGTATTCATAGCAGCATTGTTTGTCATGTCCAGAACCGAGAAACAACCTAAATGTCCCTCAATGGAAGAATGAATATTAAAAATGTACACAATGGGGTACTACACATTTGAGAAAAATAATGGCATCTTGAAATTTGCAGGAAAGTGGATGGAGCTAGAAAACATCATATTGAGTGAAGTAACCCAGACCCAGAAAGACAATTATCATATGTACTCACCTATAAGTTGCTTTTAAACATAAAGCAAAGAAAACCACCCTCAAATCACAATCCCAGAGAAGCTAGAAAACAATGAGGACACTAAGAGAGACATATATGGGTCTAATCTGCATGGAAAGTAGTAAAAGACAAGATCTCCTGAGTAAATTTGGAGCATGGGGACCATGGGAAAGGGTTGAAGGGGAGAGGAGAGGCAGGGAGGGGAGCAGAGAAAAATGTATAGCTCAATAAAACCAATTAAAAAAAAGAAAAATACTATATTTTAGTATCACAGGTGGGTGGTACTCTAGTTACAGTTGGTGTTCAACACTGTAATTTTCATTTTTTCTAACAACCCTCTACACAAACACAAGATTTTGCTTTCAAAATGGAAAAGTATAAGTGTTAGGGACAGAAATGAATGAGAAAATGTTACAAATGTTTAGGATGTGTCAGGTAGCATGCCCCACTGTAGGAGTTCCCTGGGCTTGGTTAAAGGTGTCTAATGCCAAACACTATATTTTAGGATAAAACTAGGCCTTTAACTATAGAAAATAAATTTATTCATACACTATATATATATGAGTATTCAGAAGACCAATAGCCTTCTATGAACATTGATCAGAATCCATTATGGTTTGTACCCCAGAGATTTATGTCCTATAATCTTTTTTTCCAAGCCAAACTGTATCATCTTTATTAAAGACACTTTCCATAAACAATCATGGTTTTCCAGGCAGGACTTGGGCAGACAATTATTAATAGTATACAAGAACTTCCAAATGCCCTTCTTGTATCAACTACCAAAACCAGAAAGCCACTATACAACCTGATGAGTGGTGTGGGAAGTTCTTCTGTATATGTATTGCTTTTATTGGTTAATGAATAAAGCTGCTTTCAGCCAATGGCTTAACAGAGTAAAGCCAGGCAGGAAGTCCAAATAGAGATGTAGAGAGAGAGAGAGAGTAGTGGTGTCACAGAAAAGCCATGTAGCCGCTGCCTAAGGAGACATATGCCTGGGAACTTTACCGATAAACCACAAGCCTTGAGGTAAAATATAAAATAATGGAAATGGGTTAATTTAAGATATAAGAGCTAGCTAGCAATATGCTTAAGCTATTGGCCAAGCAGTGTTTTAAATAATAGAGTTTCTGTGTAATTATTTCAGGTCTGGGCATTCGGGAACAAACCTCCAGTTGAGTCTTCACTTGATGCCCTGAAAAGGGGGAGAAGCTTAAAGTGAGGGCTAACATTTTACATTGAGGATGTTGTTTAACAACTCTTCCCAGTCCAGCCCTGACTTTCAGGAAATGGAATGAAAATGGCAGAATTATCAATCTGAACAACCTTGCAGATTTTCCCCATCTTGCAGGAGGTGGAGCGTAAGTGCTGAATGCGCAGATGCAGCAGTGTGTGAGTTGGGTCTGTCTGATGTTTGTTCTTGCTGCTTATTCACACTTCTTCTTTGTCCTGTAATCTTGGTCCCCCAGGGGGTAGTGATGCAGTGGTGATCTGATAACTTTTAAGAAAGAAGACCTAGTGTAAGGTCCTTAGTTCAGTTGAGAAGTTTACCTTGAAAGGAATAGTGGAATCCTTGACTCTTTCAATGTTGTCTCTCTTTCCTATACTTGCTCTCACTGTATGCCATCTACTTGGGGCCATCATAAAAAGAATGAAATAGTAAAAATACTGATTATGGATGTACATGCCACATGATATTATGAAATACACCTCTTGTATCTACAAAGCAGCGTGTTCAGATATTCATTAAACAAAAGCAAACCAATACAACATCCATAGTCAATGTGATATAAAATTTATCAGCACATTCCTTTTGCTTATTTCATGTCATGACTATAGTCAAAGCCCTCTGTCTTACTTGTGGTGATATTTTGTTTATGCTTTAACAAATAAAGCTTGCCTGAAGATCGGAGTGTGGAGCTAGCCACTAGTTAGCCATAGAGGCCAGGCAGTGGTGGCACACACCTTTAATCCCAACACTTGGGAGGCAGAGGCAAATGGATCTCTGTGAGTTCAAGGCTAGCCTGGTCTACACAAGATCGATCCATTCTAAAAGAGAATCACAGCCAAGCAGTGGTGGCTCACACTTTAATCCTAGTACTTGGGAGTCACAGGCCTTTAATCCCAGCACTAGAGAAGTAGAGATAGGAAGAGATATGACTGGGTGGAGAGAGGAGTATAAGGCAGGAGGAGAAGGAGTTCATGGCATTCAGTCTGAGGACTTGTAGAGACAGGATACCCCATTTGGTCTGAGTATTTCATATAAGAACTAGTGGCTGGCTTCTCTGCTTTTAACCCCTGATAGCTGACTCCAGGTTTCTATTAGAATTTGTGCTATACTTATTTGTTTCCTGTTGTTGTGATAAACTACACTGACAAAAGTACTTTCATGGAGAAAAGTTCTATTTTGTTCATAATTCCAAGTTGTTGTTCATCACCATAGAGAGGTTAAGGCAGCATGAATTTAAAACATCTACTCATAGTATGTCCATAGTAGAGAAAGAGACAGAATGAGAGAAGAGAGAAAGAGAGAGAGAGAGAGAGAGAGAGAGAGAGAGAGAGAAAGAAAGAAAGAAAGAAAGAAAGAAAGAAAGAAAGAAAGAAAGAGAGATTAATGTATGTTTGTGCTCAGCTCACTTTCTTCACCAATAAAGTTCAGGATCCTCTGCTTATTGAAATCAGAGACTGCACGTTGATTTCCTGGCCACCCAGACCCAAAAGATCACACAGAAACAATATTAATTACAACACTGTTTGACCAATGGCTCAGGTGTATTTCTAGCTAGCTCTTACATCTTATTTAACCAATTTCTATTAATCTGTGTATCATCACAACACTGTGGCCTACTGGTAAGGTTCTGGCATCTTTCTCCTTTGGCAGCTACACAGCGTCTCTTTTATTCCACCTATTCTCTATATATATTTCTGTTTGGATTTCCTGACTGACTTTATTCTGCCCTGCCATAGGTCAAAGCAGCTTTTTTAATTAACCATTGGTGAAAACCATATTCATAGCATACAGACAGGAATCCCACATCATCTTATGAAATGGTACCACCCGTAATAGACAGGCCTTCTCACTTCGATTAGTATAATAAAGCTATCCCCTGCAGACATGCCAACATGTCAATCTGATCTAGACCCTCACTGAAACACTTCCCAGTTTATTCTATTCTGTTTCATACTGACAATCAAAATTAGCCATCATATCGTCCAACCCCAAAATATATATCAACATGTAATATTGCAATGATGAGGGAAATGAGTATGAAAGAGGAGACAGAGAAGTGATCAAAGAAATAATTTAATCATAGCTACACTGGAAAGGACTCTTTGTTGATATAAGTAATCCATAACCAGAATATCATAGGCTGAGTTGCATAAATACCAGAAATATAGTTCCCTCAGTTCTAGAGTTGGGAAATCAAGACAAGGATGTAATAGTCCTAGGAATCTGGGATGGATGGAGTCACACTGTCATCTACAGATGACTTTATCCTTGCTGTGACATCACAGGGTAGAGAAAGGAGTCCCATCTCATTCATGTGTCTTACAAGAATGCTAATTCTATTCATGGGGACTCATCCATCAACACTCAAAACATCACTCCAAAATACCATTGCATTAGGTATTGAGTCTTCCAGGAGAAAGTCTGGGGAAGGCTTCCATGCACACAGACTATAGCAGACAAAGGGAAATATATCTGCCCGCCAAGTAGGCCCAGTTAGTAACATACTTGTTAACATAGACTCATTCAGGCTCCACTTCATGGACTTCTCCTAAATCTCCTAGCTTCCCCATTTGTGACGTTAGGGTGGAACTAGGAGGAGTCCCTCATCTGTTCCCTGCTGTCTTACCCTTCCCCATCTATCCCCCAGATAACTTCCATTCCTTTCTTGCAGCTCAGTTGGATAGCATCAGAACATACTAAATTTATTTCCATTAAGGTAAATGACACATTGGTCTATCCTTACCCCTTAGGCCATGTTTGCTTGGAGATTCAAATAAATATCTGATGGAACATCTTCCAGTCAATGAGGTATTTAAGGCATTTTCTGGTGACCACTTTGAAAAAAAATGGAGCACAGTGAGTCCAAACATGCTAACTTTGGAAGTAAACCATTATTCCCAGGAAACCTGCCAACCTGAAACTAGATCCTAACCTTATTCTCCCAGGAAGGCTGGTTTCTTTATTTACAAAACTCCTATGGCTCATGGGATTTGCTTTCTTTCAGTTCATTAAAGCTATTATTTATGGAATTAAAGAGAAAAAAAAATGTTCTCCCATCTTTCAATTCTCTGTTGGTAGCTCTTTCTGGAATCCACTTTCCCTAGTGAGTTATGCTCCTTGGACAAGGATTCCACAGTGATTTGCTTACTTATCTACTATTAAAGCTCTCTTCTTGACAACTGGCCTGGACCCTGTTATGGGAGTTCCCCAACTCAGAGCTAACTCGCTTCATTGTTTCTAATTTTTATAGTGTCACAGGTGTATTTCTGGACAATTTAATAAGTGTAATTGAATTTGTTATATACCAAACAATTGTTTCATGAAATGCTATCCATCGAGTTGCTTTCTATTGAAGAAACACAAGTAATTTCTCTAATGATATATAATACTTAATATGCCTGCCATCCCTGAAGAAACAGAGAAAACTATTGTGACACTACAAGAGAAAACTACAGTGATCACTGACTGAAAGTCAACGGCAAAAAAAAAAAAAAGGTGCTTTTTAAGAGGTAAACTTTTTTGTTTGTTTTTACTTTTCGAGACAGGGTCCTCTGTGTAACAGTCCTAGCTGTCCTGGAACTAGCTCTAGTAGACCAGGCTGGCCTCAGACACACAGAGATCCACCTGCCTCTGCCTCCCGAGTTCTGGGATTAAAGGTGTGCGCCCCCACTGCCCAGCAAGAGCTAAGACTTTTAAGAGGTTTTTGTAAGAAAAAGGCTGTAAGTATTTCTCTACCTTATTTGGTGAAATGTTTCCCCATGCGATAACCTGCTTGACCTGTACTTGGGGAAGAAAGACTAAATCAATATCTGCATATTATATCACTCAAATTCCACTTATATGAAGCATTGAAAGTAGCCATATTCATGGAAGCAGACTGTAGAATGGTTGCACATGGGTCTGCAAGGAGAAGTATAGATACAGACATAGGTCAAAGGTCACAAAGATTCAGTTGAGCAGAGAGAAAACTCAAGAGATCCAGTGTACAATATAAAAACTATAGTTGATATATTATAGACCTTAAAATGGTGAAGAGTATGGAATTTAAGTGTATTTACCACAAGAATACATTATGTGTGTGCACATCAAATGTGCTACATGCCTTGATTCGGTCATTTGTCAAAGTTCTCACCCCAGCCAGTCAAAGGTCTTGATTATCTTGCAGGGAAAAAGTCAAAGTTTTATAGTAAAGCTGTCATTAGTGCAGGTAAATGCCTTTCTGGGAATGCTCTTAGGTCTAATATTAATGTGAGGTATTGTCACCCCACAAAGGGAATGGTCATGTTTAATGCAAAAGTGACCAGTGAAATGACCACAGGCATGTATCTGTTTCAAGGGATAAATATTGTTTAAATGTTGTGCACTCACTGCCTGGCATGTGTGAACACAGAGACTCCCTTGGAAACTGAACTTTCAATCAGTCCAAAACAGACCAGTTGGTTAATGTGGGGAGAAGCAGCCAAATTTGCCAGGCTTGTTTATTGACTGCGAAACATCAAAGCAGCTTGCAGGATTTGATCCACATTGGACTGATGTGGATTTGAAGGGAAATCTCTCAAGCTGCGTCTTTGTTGTTGCAAACTGAGGACCGAGATCAGAGGCAGCAGCAGGCACAGAAAGATTCTAAAGCTGTACTGGGCAAAGCATACCATGGTCCAGAGTTTTGACAAAGTTGACCACTCTGGACCTAGAATAAACATCTATTTTCATCTTTTGAAACAGCACACATAATCTATATACATGCATATACCCTGCAGAGAATATTTTAATCAAGACCTAAATGAAGTAAGAAGAAAGAAAAAAATAAAATCTATGTTTCTTCTCCTCAAAGGGGGAGTTAAAAGCTCTAACTTTGTTACATACCTCAAGAATTACATAATATTTAGCATTTTCTTCACAAAGATTAAAATAGGAGCTGCATATGGCTTAGTTGGTAAGGTGTTTATCTAGTTTACACAAGGCCCTGGGGCCATCCCTACCACTTTACAAATTATTCAAGGTCATCCTTGAGTGACCTTGAAGTCATCCTTGAGTGTGTTCAAACCCACTTCAAACCCCATGACACCTTGTGTCAAAAGGAAGAAAGGGAGGAAGGGAGGGAGGGAAGGAAGGAGGGAATGAGGGATAAAGGGAGGGAGGACAAAAAGAGAGAAGAAGGGGGATATAAAAATAAAAACTGATAGAATGAAATAAGAAACACTGCTGGATTTGTTCTTGCTTCAGATGCATAGGAAGCCAGAAAAGCAACGTTGAACTCAGTGTGTCTTTCCCACTCACCGTCAAGGCCTCTGGATTTCATCTCTCATGTTTGGCCTTCTGAAATACCTTTGTTCCAGTCACTGTAAACGTCAGAAAAAATTCACTGTGTTCAGAAGTATGAATCGGGATGACTAAAGTAGAGCAATCATAATTCAAAAATGAAAGCCAAGTGTCTAAACTGACATTTTATACCACAAAGCCTATCAGAAATAATAGAGACTCACAATCTATTATGTATTCTAGAAACAAAGTGTTTTCAGAAATAAAATGTAACTCTTAGATGTAATGTACAAAATCCTGAAATACAATGATTGCTCACCTATGAAAAAATCCTAAAGGGAAAATATGAACGACCAGTACTATCTGAAGTATTAACTGAGTTCATCCCACTGGAGTTCCATGATAGTAGGGTCAGGACACTTCATTGACAAGCCTGTGTTCAGTGCCTTTCACAGTATCTAAAGGCAAGAAAAATACAAGAAATACTCATTGATCTGGGTGCAGTAACACATACCTTTAATTCCAGCACTTGGGAGACAGGCAGGAAGATTTGTTTGAGGACAGCCTAGCCTACAGAGTGAGTTCCAGGACAGACAGGGCAACATTTAGAAACCCTGTATCCAAAACCAAAATAAACTATAGGAATACTCATTGAGTGAATTAATTAGTAATTTAACAATAACTTATTTCATTAATAAAAATATATAATTTGACTAAAACATATCTTATTGATCTAGAAAAATCTATAACAGTAATCAATTTTTATGCTTCAGATTACTTCAAAATAACCTTAGTAACAGACATAAATCAGTCCTAATTTAGTTATCTTTATAATTTTAGAGTTTTTTGTTGTGCTGGTGTACAGTGTACTTAGCTGAAGATAATTCTCAACTTTTCTGAATGTGTCACAATAGCAGGGTCCACACTGGACCAAAGAGACATGAGCCAGTTCTCTTCTGCTAAACAGTTGGTTCATGAGTCAATTAGCTCAGTGGAGAAGAAAAATATTACAGAAACATTGATGCCTCTAAAATGATGCCACTGACCTTAAAGGAAGGTAGCTGGTGCCAGTAGGGTCCAGAATTTTAGGAGATGGCAAAAATACACACAAAAGCCCAGAGAAACTCAGGCACTAAAGAGAGCCTAGGATAGCAGAGAATTGTTAGAGATGCATTACAAAGGCTAGGATGGAAACATACTTTTGCTTTGACAGAACAAGGTAATTAATAAGGGATAAAGTTGGAGATGGTTTCCAGCAGGCCAGCTAGGAAGATATAGCCATGGATGGTGATGTCACCAATAGTATCTATAGATGGTGATTTCACTAATAGCAGTCATGGATGTCACTAATAGCAGTCATGGATGATGGTGTCACTAATAACAGGCAAGAATGGTGTCACTAATAACAGCCATTAATGGTGGTACCACTACCAACATCTGTGGATGATGGTGTCACTAATAACAACCATTGATGGTGGTGTCACTAACAGCAGGCATGGATGGTGGTGTTACTAATAACATCTATGGATGGTGATGTCACTAACAACATCTGTGGATTGTCTTATTACGAATAAGTCATGGATGTGGTGTCACTAATAACAGCCCTGGATGGTGGGATCACCAATACAGAAACAGCTTTAGAAAATAAAGACACTGTAAGCTAAAACAGTGGCTTCATTTCCAGACATCGTTTTTTCATTAAGCTCATAACGTATCTAAGATGAAAAATCTCACAAGCAGCGGGTGTTTGC
Organism: Ondatra zibethicus; assembly: GCA_004026605.1. Lineage (NCBI taxonomy): Eukaryota > Metazoa > Chordata > Mammalia > Rodentia > Cricetidae > Ondatra > Ondatra zibethicus. Next base: position 22,131 of record PVIU01015474.1, read on the forward strand.
CAAGTGTTTTACCTGGATACCAGCTACAGAAAAGTGACCAGGGAAAGAAGAAATGAATTCACTTTAAGGCTGAATAGATCATGGCAGGATGATAAGTCACTCCTTTTTAAGTCATGCACTGTGTACCCGAGGACCTATTTTAGAATTCCAGTGAAACTGGATGAAGACCTTACTGTACGGACAAAGAGCAATATTGAGAGGTCAGCTATGAGCTAGAAGTGTAACTCAGTAGCAGAGCACTCATGGAGGGCTTGGGCTCAGTCTCCAGTAACATGGTCATAAATAAGTCAGTGGTGCCAGGATACTCATATGCCCATTACTTTTCAAATATCTTATTTAGAAACTGCAGGAACCAAGATAGTGATGCTTGCTATATAAGAGGTGCCTTCAGTTGGATTAGGCTCCGAATGCCTCAAACTAGCATCTTCACACATTCGGATCCCATGGGGATCCTGTTCGATGTGAACAACGCTTTGCTCCTCCAGAGAGCCTTTTAGAAGCCCTCTCTCACATCCTTCTGGCACCAGAGCAGCCGGGATTATGGATCACTGAGACAGACGGGCTGGAAGGTAGATCACCTTTGTCAAGACGGGAAATTTACAGAGTCCACGAACCATAACTCTTATCCTCTACAGTAAAAATGGCACTGGTGGTGATTTAAGGTCGGTGGGTAGTGCTACTTATGCTGATAATTATAAAGAATGCCCTGCTGTGGAGTATTATTTCACATGTCTATAAATTTTCTGCCACAATTTTTATTTCATCTCATCTTACACATCAAAAACTTGCGCTGTCCATAAAAAGGACACATAGCAGTTCTATCAAAAACAGATCTTTCATGTCAAGTCCCTTCAGAATGTGCTGTCTGACCAGGAGGTATCAGCAGTTAAATTAGCTTATCCCAGGACCAGTGCATCCCGACTCTGAGATTTTAAAGTCAAACTCTTGCATCATGCACCAAGCTCTTGGAAGCCATCAGCATACTGGTTCTAAAGCAGCAAAATGACTGCCCAGGATTACAGCCCCTGAGAGTTTAATCTCGCCTCCTGCAGCACAGAAAAATGGAGAACCAGACCCTCTTCTGTTCTGTTAGTGTCAACTTTTCAGATTTCACATAGCACCAGAAATGGCACATTGTCTCTCTCTCTCATTTGTTTATTTGAGTGGTCACATCGGAATCACCTTCCGAACGTCCTTGTTTGTTCCTTTGTCTCTAAGTCCTGGAGCCTCCTAAAGCAGAACTGCTGTTCTGGGAACAAAATGCTGTCTACCAAGATGGAGAAAGCACTAGCCCAATGGTAAGGACGTTGTCCATTTTAATTTAGTGAAATTCTAGCTTTAGAGTCTTTTAGGGCTTGTCTTATTTTTAAATATGTGTAAATACACGTGTGGGGGGGTATGTACATATGTGTGAGTGCTTGAAAGGTGTTACGGGTGGTTGTGCACCACCTGCCATGAGTGCTGGGGAAAACACGGGTCCCCCCACAAGAGTGGTTTATTCTCTCAACTGCTGAGCCATCTCTTTGGGCCCTCTAGGATAGGTTTCAATGGTGTTTCACACTTCTTTCCAAATCACTTTGTTTGTCTGAGGCAGAGTCTAACTCAGGCTAGGATGAAGCTCACTCTGAAGCAATCCTACTGCCTCTGCCCCCTCTGTACTAGTACTATAGTACTCAGGATTAGTACTATAGCACTACAGCCCAGGAGTCCAGCACCCAGAACTGTGTCCAGGGTAGTAGAAGCGAAGGCCTTCAGTGTGGCAAGGACTTTAGGAAAATTTCCTAGCTAAAAAAGTCATGCATGATCGGAGGGTCACGCTCTTTTTATTTCCAGCTCTCAGTTCTCCGGCTCCAACTCTCTAATTCTTTGCTCTAATTTATTCTGCTCTAATTTTTTCATTCCAGTTCCCTCTAGCTTCTTTGCTCACTGAGGTTATATATACATACTTAGCAACAAACTTCTTTTCTTCTTCAGGGTCACAATGCATTTCTTGAGTAAATGATAAAGAGCAGAGGCATTTACCATGGCAACCCATAAGTGGGGATAGGGGTGGAAGGCGAAAAATGCTGGGTGTTTCAGCAGTCTTCTACAAGGGCTGGCATTGAAAAGCATACCAAGCCTAAAGACACATTTTCTTATCATGCATGAAGCCCCAAAGCACAAAGAGGGAAGCTTGTAACCATTTTATTCAAGGCTGTGAGGCTAGGCCATCTTCTGTAGGCCTGGCTATTTATGAAACTTTTTCCACATAAGGTTGTTTCTCTCTGTACTTGGTTAATTGTTTAATTGTTATTCTTGTCCTCCATATAAATTTTAAGACTTAGACATAAACAGTTAGTTAGCCGAACCTTGAATTCTGTGTCATAAACTGATCTTAAAAGGTTTGTGCAAACTGAGCTGAGCTCCCAAAGTCCAGTTGAAGTATGGGAGGAGTGAGAATATGAGCAAAGAGATCAAGACCATGATGGGTTCACCCACTGAAACAGTCTACTTGAATTAATGGGAGCTTGCCAACTCCAGCTGAACAGGGAAGGAATCAGCATAGGTTCAAACTAGACCCTCTGAATGTGGGTGACAGTTGTATGGCTGGGGCAGACTGCGGGGTCACTAGCAGTGGCACCAGAATTTATCCCTACTGCTTGTACTGGCTTTTTGAAAACCTTTTTTTTTTTTTGGATGGATACCTTGCTCAGCCTAGATATAGTAGGGAGGGCCTTGAACCTTCCCCCAAAGCAATGTGCCTAACCCTCTCTTTGAAGTGGATGGGGGGAGGGGGTTGCGAGGGGTAAGTGAAGGGAATGGGAGGAGGGGAGGGAGTGGGAACTGGGGTTGGTATGTAAAATGAAAAAAGATAGTTTGTTTTCTTTTTCAAAAATAAAATAAATAATAATAATAATAAAGTTTTGCAGATTGTTATTGCTAAGGAATTTAGTAGGGAGTGGCCACTGGTCTCTGTGATCAGTCAGACCTGGCTAGAGAAACTGACAATAGCAGTTTTAGGCCATTTTTGGGTCTAAAAGACTTTGCTCAACAAAACAGACTGTACCTCTATGCTTGAATAAAATCTGTGAAAGTCTAACTTGCGATCCATTCACAAAGACTTTCATTCTGGTTCGAATTTGCTCTTGAGCTTTTTTAGAACTGAAAAGAATTTTTTTTCTTATGTTAGTCTGAGTAGAGAAAGAGAACAGCCTTCTTTGTGTCTTACAGTCCTCATGGGGCAGTAACTCTAGCTGTGGAGCATATCAGCATATTTCCGTTCATCAAAATTATACAGCTTAGAGAGAAGCCACAGTAGGCAGAAAAGAATTACACGTCTTTCTGCTCTACTGTTTCTGTCATGTTCATTTCTAGCAAGGACCTGAACAACTGAAAAAGGAAGGAAGGAATTCACTCAATCTTAACACATGAATAAATCTTTTTCTAAATAGTTTGGGCAACACAGACTAAATAGGTCAAATATTCCAATCTCTCTGATGTTCTAAAGGTGATCACTGAGTCTCCTGAAACATAAAATGCTGGGGAATGCATGAATGAGCGTGTAATTCTGTATGGTATACTGTAGGTATGGCATGGCCGCTTGGCCATGGGCCCATCTAGACGAAGTAGAATTATACCTCTCAGTATTCCCTAAACTTTGATGTTCTGGATTAAGTGGAATGTTGAAGACAGCTGGCACAGATTTTGGAAGGAGAAAGTGGACCCGCTGCTGTGGGCTGTGTGGCCTATGAAGGTTTATGGGTGGTACAGGGTTTTGTCATTCCAGATAATGTGTAATGTGTTGTGTTTGTGCTGTACAAGATGTAAAGATGGAACCTGAAAATAAAAGCTTTGTAATACCTACCTAAAATAGAGCTAAGCAGGCATGTGGAGAAAACCTCCACCTTCAAGATTGTTTCAGAACTAATCTGTTGAATCTGCCTTACCCTTTAGAACTGTTTCTTGTTTGTTCATTTGTCGATTGGTTGATTGTTGCTTAGAGTCAAGGTTTCATGTAGTCACTAACGCACTTTGTCACCAGCAGGACCTGGAACTCTGGATCCTCCTGCCCCCTCTCCAGTTTGGGGGTTGCAGATGTGCACCACCAGGCCTGGCTAGGCTATATCTTTATTCTTAGAACTGCCATTGAATGTCCAACTGTGACCTGAAAACCACTTTACATAGAAACTGCCACCTGCTTACTTTACCAGCCACAGAGAGTACCAAGGAATCAGTGAATTCACTTTCACAACTTCCCCAGATTTCTCGATGCTAATAAAACACTCAACCTTCCCTAGGTTGTAAACATGTATGAGAGGCCACCAGGTATGTGTCCCAATCCAATCCTATTCCTTATTGCCAAACAAAATGTTGTTTCCTGAAGATTCATCTCTGTTTCTTCGACTTTTCCCCAGTCCTGTGGGCTAATAGAGTCAGTGGCTTGGGACAACTGCTCAGTTCTATCTCATGCTCCTTCAACTTCTTTTAGACATCTGCATATTTAGCTGCACAAGGGAACTGCCCAAGGTACTCCTCAACAAAAATGGTGACCAAGAGATGGTGAGAAAAGCAATAACTTCCAGTCAGTTCTTAAAGGGGACCAGCTCTGCAGAGGGGCCTTGTATATGGTCTCTATTTCATATCCTCTTCCCTTCTAGATTGCCTACTTCCTAACTTCAGGCTGTGGTATCCCACACTAAACCAACCTCCTCACATATCCTGCTGACCATAAGATTTCATCTCAGGCTTCTTTGGCAACTATCATAGACCAACTGCTGGAACAATGGAAATCTATTTTGTGCACATTGAAACATTGCCCCCAGGAGGCTGTTAGAAATCACAAGAGAGCAGAGAGATTTACAGTGTTCCTTCGTGGCGCTATATGAGCAGTAAAGAATTTCTGAGAGAGTGGAGACTCTTCCATGGAGCCGTCTGCCATCTGAGCAGGGAGCCCCAGTGATGATTTCATGTATACTCGTCCACGAGTGGTGGACGTTCAGTGATGCAGCTGTCTGAGTCACCCATGGTCCACCGCAATAAACTTACCAGGCTAGACTTGAGTGCGCTCATTTCTTTGGAGTGAAAAGATGTTTCCTCATCTGTACACAGGAAATGCACCACATAGACCGTTTCCAAGTGGGAAACCTCTTCCTTGCTTTTGGATGATTCTTTCCTTGAGGTACCCAGGCAAACAATGGAGGAAGAGTTCCGTTGTCTTCATCTCCTTGGACGAATGTCAGACTTATTACAAGGGCTTCACCCTCCCTGCCCCATTCAATTACAGTATCTCCCAAAGGTCCCACTCCCAGACTCAGTCACACTAGTGATGAGGACTTCCATACCAGAGATGAGGACTGCCAACCATGAATTCTGTGAGACGGGAGCACTCATTCTTCAGTAACAAGAATTCCTTGTGAGTCTGCTTTACTGACAAAATGTCTAAATGCTGCATATATTGATTTCTTTAGGATTGTTCATATGTACTCTTTGCTCTATCCTGTCCTTTAAGTCTTCCTCTTTCTTTCTTTTCCTTTTTTTGTTTTCAAGACAGGGTTTCTCTGTAGCTTTGGAGCCTGTCCTGGAACTAGCTCTGGTAGACCAGGCTGGCCGCGAACTCACAGAGATCCGCCTGCCTCTGCCTCCTGAGTGCTGGAATTAAAGGCACGTGCCACCACTACACAGCACCTCTCTTACTTTATTATCAAAAGCTTCAGGAGTACTCCAAGCCTTATCCTTTGTATATAGCATTCCCAATGTTTATGATATATGATACAACATAGCCACTCTCTCTCTTGAGTTCCCTAAGCTCTTTTCTTGCATCTCTCTTTGAACATATAACACATTCTGTCTTGTCTGACAGCCCTGTGAATCTCTGTCTCCTCTCATCAATTCCTTGAGGGCAGGAACAATGTCTTACTTGCCTTTGTATCCCCAAAAGCAACCATCCCAATGCCTGATGCAGAACTGGAGTTCACTAAATGTCTGTTGTCTTAAAGTCTGGCTCAGTCTGCCTTGTCCTCTGGCAGTGCTTGGGTCGTCACCATGGCAGTATCTAAAAGACAGCTTTACCCTTCTGGACTCTCTGCTCTTCTTTTATCTGTTTTTATGATGTGTTTATACAGAGTCCCTGCTTTATGCCAGAAGCCAAACACTGTAGTGATACATTTGCAGTCAGGTTAACTGCTTGGCACTTTTTCATGTGGAAAGGCCCAAACTGGATGTGTTAAGAGTTTTCTTTGGAAACCTTCTCATGAAAATAAATGGTATAAATAAATATATCCAATAAGGCACTACTTAGTCAAAAAGTAAGGCAAGTTACCCAATATAGCAAGGTCTCAAGAAACATGGGTTGAATGAAACAAGGGACTCTTCTTCAAATTGCTTTAGTTCATCATCTCTGTCTTAACTTTGCAGCAGAGTATAGTATATAATAAAGTATAATTTATGATGATACAGAAAATATTTTGTTTAAATTTTCAAACAGAAAAGTCAAACAATGACTGGTGGGATGGCCTATCAAAGGAACTCTCATCAGAATAAATCTTTATCGACTTTGTTTGTCTAACACCTACAAGAGAAAGGATCAGTAGTGATTTCTCAAATATTTTCCTAATATTACTGACAGTCAACTTTTTGACACTATAAAAATATCTGAGATAATTTACTTCTAAACTAATATTTCATTTGGGCTTACAGTTCAGGTGGTGATTTGACTCTGGTCTGGGAAGCCATGTGGGATTCCCTTCTGTATGCTGTGAATATATTTTAATATCATTAGTTAATAAAGAAACTGCTTTGGCCTGTGGCAGAACAGAACAGAGCTAGACGGGGAAATCTAAACTGAATGCTGGGAGAAAGAAGGCAGAATCAGGGAGTAACCATGTAGCCACCAAAGAAAACAGATGCCAGATGGAACCTCACTGGTAAACCACGAGCCTTGTGGTAAAATATAATAGAAATGGGTAAATTTAAGATGTAAGAGTTAGACATGGTCCTGGAGAAGTAGCCTAGCATCCTATATCTTGACTTGCAGTGAATAAGAAGTCTGAGCTAATAGGTCAAGGAAGCTCATTAACCAATAAAAGCAACACATATACAGAAGGGCTTCCCACACCATTACTCAATTGTTTTAAGACATGGTGCTGGAGAAGTAGCCTAGCATCCTATATCTTGACTTGCAGGTAACTGGAAGTGGTGTATCTCATGGGGCATGCCTTGAACATATATGAAACCTCAAAGCCCACCTCCACAGTGAAACTTTCACCAACAAGGTCACACCCACTCCAACAAAGTCACACTTACTAATAGTGCCACTCCCATTGAGGGCCATTTTCTTTCAAGCCACCACACCAAGCATCATTTAGAACTAGGCTTGACCAATTGTGGTCCATGAACCAAATGTATTCCAATGCTTGGCATTTTATCTCCTACTAGTTGGACTGTTCATTTTCCTACTTTTACAAATTATTTTTCAATAAAGCAGTTGTATGTGTGATATGTATATGTGTGTGATTTGTGTGTGTGATGTGAGAATGCCATAGCAGATATATTAGGCTCAGGAGATAACACTCAGGAGTCAGTTTTCTTTTTCCAGAGAGCCTGCCAAGAATCAAACTTGAGCCATCAGACTTGTGCTGCAAATCCTTCTACCTGCTAAAGATCCCACAGCCCCAATCTCCTATTTTTAAATGTTGGAAGCATATCAAAAGAAGGGAAATCATTCTTGGCAATTTTGTTAGCAATAAATAACATTTTATTGGAACCTAGTAATATCTTTTCCCATATTTTCTTCAGCTGCTCTCATGTCACAAGGACAAGACTGAGTCACTTTGACAAAGATAATAAGGCCCATATAGCCCAAACTGTTTACTATCAAAGAAAAACATTCCTGAGACTCTGGAGCAGATCAAAAGCCTACATTTTTATTGACTTAACAATCCTGAAGCCCTCAGTACAAGCCTATACTTGTACCTGTACAATGATAGACACAGTATCCCCCAATAGGACTAGGACTGTCTCACATAAGCATCCATTATATTAGCATTTTGCAATGCATGCTATGTGGAAATTAAGTTTGAGGAATGTTAAGTGCTGTCATGAGTAGAGGAGGCTCTGTAGACAAATGATAACTGAGAGATTTTGGATGATATTTTAAGACATCAATGACCCTACAAGCATTTCTCAAACATGTTCCACACTAGAATTTTTCTGTTCTACCCCACCTTCCAATCTTGAAGGACATAGGAAAATGGCATGCCTTGGGGTCAATAAAAAATGAAGTATGCCACCTTGAATATGTTAAGATCATGATGACACATATGTATTAAATACTCACTAAAGTATTGAGAAATTTAATCACAAAGTCATGCAGTATGAAATAGTTTAATGAAAATTTGGGTTCTCAAAAAGCACATTCTGATTAAAATATTGCCAGTGCAAACTGCGTACATAGGACATTTCTGATGATAGGCTGAGAACACACTTTTGGCAAGGAAACTTGGCTTCTGAAGGCAGGAAAGTATACTGGCACCGAGAGCCAACCAAAGGGGCTTAGTACAGCAGAAAGCCAAGGTAGGCAGGTTATCAGCGAGCACAGATTTCACCCAGAGCTCTAATCAGCAGGACCACTTGGAAACCCATAATGCCTGCAAAGGATAGAAGCTGCATGAAAGATAAGTTATGCAAAACGTACTCTCTTTGTATGACCACCAGAAGTGGCTGCATTGGCTCCTAGAAAGGACAATCATCACCTCTGATGGAATTATCTACTTGATTCCTACAGTTTAGGAATAGTCCTAAAACTTCCTTTTCATGATTTTGTACGCTGGAGAGAAGAGATGACGGTAATAAAATATTCTGCCCACAATGGGTAGTGTCCCCAGTTTCTTGGATGGCCTGCAAGAGGGCTTGGTTCTTCTTGTTAGTTTCTTACCTATTTTGCTCACCTTCCTAATTTCTTTTCCCAAGGGGAAAAAAATCCATTCCCAAAAAGCCTCAAACAGATCTGCTTTCAACTCTGCTATCTCAGTGTTTTCTGTCATCTCTATCATTTTAACATCATCTCCATCATCTTAACATCACCATCACCGTCATCATCACCATCATCATTATCACCATCATCATCATCACCACCACCATCATCATCATCACCATCATCATCTCCATCATCTTAATGTCACCACCACCACCACCATCACCATCATCATCATCATTGTCATCATTAGAATAATTGCCTTTGAGTAAAGCATAAATTTAAATTTCTGTGAAGTAATAATCCTAAATTATGTTCTTAGGAACTTGTTTTTGTTTGTTTGTTTGCTTGCTTGCTTGTTTGCTGAGACAGAGTCCTATATGTTGATTTGGCTGGCCTAGAACTTGGAGTAATGTTCTTGCCTTTATCTCTTCAGTGCTTGGGTTCCAGGTAGGTGTATTTGGAAATTCAGAATATCTACACTTCAGTAGTTTTCTTAAAATCTGGCAGAACTGAGTGTAAATGAGTCATCATGGATATTATCACTTTATGAATTTCATATAAAAATTATTAATTATTGGCTTCTATCACATTGCTAAGAATAATGAACTCCAAAAAATGTTTTAAAATAAATTTTTACAGTTGTTTATTTTATTAGTGGGAGTAGCATGGAAGCTAAAGAATGACTTGAGGATGCAGTGCTCACCTCCTACCATGTAGACTTGGAGATCCAAACTCAGGTTGTCAGCTTAGATGTCAAGTACCATTACCCACTGAACCATCTCACCAGCTCAAGAGACTTCCCAAAGAAAACAAGAGCTTGCCTGATACAGAGCACCCACTGTGATTGATTAGATATGAAATGTCTCAGGAAAGCCATGTGTTAAAAGCTGTGAGCCTGATGTAGTGTTCACACATATGGGACCTGATTGCTGGGTCAACCCATTGATGAATATTTCATTTGATGGTATTTGGGGGAGGTGGAAACAACGATGAGGTGTGGCCTAGTTAGAAAGAATAGTGCACTGGGAACTGGGACAGGTACTCAGAGACTTGTCCTCAGACCCCCTACCCTATGTGCTTTTTAGCAACCATGAAGCAAGTCTCTTTCTTTTACATTGTCCTTCCACTATAATGTTTCTGCCTTGTTGTGGGTGAGAGAACAACAGAGCATCAAACCATGAACTAAAACATCTGAATCCATGAGCCATCAACACAACAGCCCTCTGACTTTTGCCTGACACATCCATCTGCTACAAAGGGATGAGCCCATCCCAGTTGCATCTTGCCTAGATACAAATCAAAATGGCAAGCAAGTCAAGCTAATCCAAGAACTCTAAGCTGTGCCTCGGGAAGCCCCTGTACCTCTTTGATGTAGACTTAACTGTAGCTAAGGCTTATTCTGAAGCTATCTTGACACTATGAGGAAGTATGAGACTGAAGTCAAATCATGAGGAAGACTATGCTGGAAAAAGGAGAATTACTAAGTGATGTCGTCATTTGAAGAGCTGGATCAACTCATGATTATATCTAATCTCAACGTAAGCTCTACTGTGATATGAGTGTGGCAACATCTTCACCAGCTTTCCTGGGTTTAGAATAACCTAGGAGACTGGTGAGACACACCTCTGTATGGGACAGGGAGGGAAGGCATTTACGGAAAGGGTCAACTGAGGGAGAAGACCTGCCCCAAAGGCAAGTGATGTCTTACCATGGGCTGGGTGCCACACAAGAAAGTGGGAAAGGAGAAGTTAATCAACTTTCTTTTCTCTGTGTGTCCTCACTGACCTGACAATGAGGAGCTACTCTGCCATGTATTCCTATTGGCCTGACGCTCCCCAAGAGCATGAGCTAAGTGACCATAGCCTGGGGCTTCTGTAGCAGTGAACCAAAGTGAATCTTTAATCCTTTAAGCTGCTGATGCCAGGCGTTCTAACACAATGACAAGACGGATGGCAGTTAAGACAATCACCCAGATGATTGCAATTTTTCCTAAGCCACTGGGTAAATTACTAAGAAGAGTTTTAGCTAGTACAATCTTCAAAAAGTATCCGAGCCTCATTGAAAGAGCTTCATTATTAGTGTTTTACTGATGAGACTGCAAAGTTTATCTCATCAGAAAGAAGTTAAGAGACTACCAAGAATTTAAGAAAGAAAAAAGAAAAAGATCTACCTTAACCCTGTTATTTAATTTTTCCTAAAATAGCTTGCCTGTCTGGCCTGTGGTTTGGTATTTTACATCTGTTTCTAGTCTTTATGGTGGTGAAGTCTCCCAAACTGCTGAGATTTTCCTAGACTCTCCCTAGATTATAACATTTAATGTTACTTGCTGTTTGCCTTGTACGATAGTGTTTCCGGCACAAGGCTACCAAGAAGCTCAATGTTTCTCCTGGTTTTCCATTTGAGAAAACACAAGCTCACCTGTGAAGGCAGTTGCCCCAGCTGTACTTGGATGTGCTCTGTTAGGTACTCAATAAACATCAGTAGGAAGTTACGCATGGCAGGTACCGTAATTGATATTGGAGATGCAGACATAGACTGATAAACCGGCCTCCCTCCCTCGTGGAATTCATCTGCTACAGGAGGAAGACAGACAACAGGTAAGGTGAGCATATAAAATCTGCATTTGTTAGATGGTGAGAGAAGAGATGGAATTAGGTATGTGGTAGTGGGTTACAACTTTGCATTAGAGCATGTTGAGGGAACTTCATCAAGGCCATGATATTGAGGATAAATGTTAAGAAGGTCAGAGAGGATGTCATGGTACTGGGAGATTCCAGAAACTGTGGTTCCTATGCTGATAGTGAACTCTCCAAGTCTCAGGACAAAGGGCAAGGACAAGTAGAAGTGAGATCGGAGAATTGATGGTACCAGGATGTTAGTGGCAGATGAAGGCTGAGGGTCTCTAAAGCTACACAAGATGTACACTCTCTTTCAAAGTGAGTGGAGAGTGGTTCTAAGAAGAGTGGCAGAGGCTGTCAGTATGAGGATAGATGTGAGGTCAGGAGGAGAAACAAGAGGACACAGCAAGAGACTGGAAATAATCTGAGAAGGGAATGAGAATGGTTTCCATCAGGGGACCAAAAATTCTTAAGGATTTGCTAGATTATGACATAGTCAAAAGAACAAAGTCCAGATACCAATACCCAGTCCCTAGTATTGCAAATCTCAATCCCCAAGGTCCTGTTTGTGCCTCAATTTTCATGATGTTTCTCATCAGGACCTTCTAGGACCTGACTTTTTGTCTTATCTTCCTCGTGGATAAGTCTTAAGCTCTGTCTGCTGGAAGGATGGCATAGCATGCCAAATCCTCCTTATACTATTTCCTCATTGTCCAGGCCTTTTCATATCATTGGTCTTCTGGCTGCTTGAAATTAGAGTGTGTGTCCTGGCCAAGGTTATAACCTTGTTTTAAACAGCCATTGTCATAAAATAAGCACTTATCAACCTGTGCTTAATAATTGAGTAATGACATTTTGATTTCAGGATTGTTAATTTATTTAACCACTCTTTTTTATTTGTAAGATTAGGTCATAACTGTCTTAGTGAATTTGATGTTGTGAATATATGATTGACATGATGGATTCTGTCAGAATGAGGCATGCACGTATAGCTGTAACACGCTGATTTTCATTTCAATCTGGAAGCATAGCTTTATTCTGTGTGCTGAGAGTCATTGCCCTACAGAAACCAATCAGTTCCATGTCATATTTAAAACACCTGTTTGCCTTTTGGAACATTTATTTTACCTTGTAGGACAGGAACCCAAGGATAGTTAATTGAATTTGGAGTCAGCAAGAAACAATTCAAGCTTTTAGAAAAGTTTTGCTTACGCGAACAAAAATTGTTCCGTGGAGTCCCATAAATTGATCTTGGGTGCATCCTCATTCCTACCACCCTCCTTCAGGGTCTTAAGGAGGGGCCAAAGTTCTCAAAGTGCAGCTGGACAGCAGCACCTTTTTGGAGGTTCTAGCCTAATGAAAGAGAGCAGTTGAAACGAAAGAAAGAGAACTGAATGATTTCCTCTTTTTATTTTGACAGTTTAACATTTTGTCAATGTCTACCTCCTACATGAAAGCTAGGCACAGAAACAGCATGCCGAATGCAGGGTAGGAGCTGGACTATAATCATATTTTGGCTGAAAACAAATGACTGGTGTTCTAGGTAGCCTAGGAAGTTGCTAGAACGAGTGGATTATCATTTCCACCTCTTCAGATGGCTAGGAAACATGTCTGGTATTATCACAATATTTCTGAGAAGGAATGGATGCTCCGAGAGGCTTTGTGGTCAGGTTCCTAGGATTACACACACATCCGTAAGCAAAACTTGGAGCCTGATGACCACAAGACACGCAGTTCCTTCTAGTATAACTCTGTTTTTTTTTTCCTTTTGATTATCAACTCCCAAATCTTACTTCATATCACTTGACTAACTTCTAGAAAAGTTTCTAGCCAAATCAAGGGGGAAGGAAAGTTCTAGAATTTAGAAACAGCTTGTTGCCATCCTTTTTCATCATATAGACTCTTCCAGAATAACCTTCTCCCTCCTTTCCTTCTTTTCCTCCTCTCCTCCTCCTCTTCATCTCCCCCATTCCACTTTGATGTTTTTAGATTTTTTTGAGACAAAATCTTATATAGCCCAGGCTAGCTTCATTAGCTCCATAGCTCAGATTATCTTCCTGATGTCACCTTCCAAATTCTAGGATTGCAGGTGTCTGTCACTACAACTGGACAGTATTGCTTTTCTCTGACACTTGTTTTGCAAATAAAACTCTAATGACTTCCATTGTCTAAATATCACTGGTCAAATACTGTTAATTCTTAAGATCTTCTCCTGCTTACATCCATGTGTCTTGTTTCTGCCATTGATTTATACCAGCCCATAGTATAAGGTTCTTCACTGAAGTGATCCCATTCTACTCTCTGCTAGTGGGTCTATCAATATTCCATTCCTGAAACATCTCTGTGGGTCTCATCTCCATTCTCCTCTCATTTCTTGCCCAATAATCTGCCTTTTTAGATCTTTTTCTATTTAAACAATTATTATGTTATTCAATCATGATGGCATCTTTTTAGATCACCATGGTCAAAAGCAACGTTTCCTCTTTTCAGGATTCCAAAAAGGTGATTTTGCATACTTTTGTTTGTTATCTTAGCAACCACTTGATTACTTAGTATTTATTATAGACCTGATCCCCTAGGCCCTCTCCTCAGCTAGGAGAGAGGAGGAAAACTCTTCTCTTCCTCTGGCTCCATATGTCACATTTCTATTAATAACTAAACCCAAAAAGGCCAGACAACCTTGCCAATTCAAACCAAATAGCCATATAGATCTGCTCCAGCAAAGCCAAAACTGCTTTACTGGGAATTCAAAGGGAGGCCTTAGCTGATATGAGAAATAGTGCTCTTCACGCCACAATCAGAGTACTGGAGACACAGAGGAGCGAAAGTGAAATAGGTTGCTTATGACTTTGCAAAGTTGGCCATCATTCTTGAGTGGAATATACACTGATTGAGGCAGAGAATAATCTGCCACACCTTGAACTCATGACCCTTTCTCCCATTTCTGATTATCTGAATAATCAGAGGTGCAGGCTCCATGCCCATCTAGTTCTTACACTTTTTTTCAACAAAAGCCATGCATGGAATTTTATCCCCACCTTACATTCGGTTTATGCTAAAGATTAGCAGACTTATAACCGTACAGGCAAGTTTGAATGTTAATAAATGTCTACTCTTCAATTTCTAGTTCTAGGGTATAGCTTGGCATAGTTGTATGGCTAGACTTGCGGGCATTAGCAGTGGTGCAGTGTTTTCAATGCATTCATAGCTCAACCTAAGCTGGCTTTGAGGCGCCTTCGAAAATGAGTCATCAGGTTTTCTATCTAGCAGCTGATGGCTCATTTTTAAGTGACAGATCAAAAGCTCAGTTTCACCCAGAAATGAACATGTATTTCTCATGCGGGTTCTACCTTTCTGCTGTTCCATGTTGGGTTTGGGGCATGATGTTCTCCCTAGCATGTGTCTCGACCTCTGGAACTAGCAACATGAGGTACGCTCCTTTCACGATTATAAAGTAGGAGACCAAACATGCAAGTCCAAAAGGGCAAGCACAGTTGATACTTCTGTTTGAATTATGTCTGCTAACTTCTGCTTGACCAAAATAAAACTCATATCCAAGCCCTGGATCAAAGTAGGGGACAACACACCACCAACAAGAGGCAAGTTGTAGTCAAGCAACGCAGAAATAGTCCCTCATTATCACCTATGAATGCATAAGAAAAAAAATGAACACTTGTGGAAGGCAACTTAACTGTCCCTCCCTCATCAACTAATCATCAGGAAGAGGCCCCACAGACATGCACACAGGTCAATCTGATGGAAGCATTTCCTCAGCCGGGGTTCCCTTATCCCTGGTTTGTCAAGTTAACAAGCAAAGCTAGCCATTGTCGGGGTCCAGAGAGATGGAGAAGAGGGAAAACACAGAAAATATTAAAACCCGCCAGACAAGAGGGTAGAGCTGGAGAAAGAGAAATGGTGAATGTATTTTTAAAATGACACACTTAGAGAACTTACTTTGGCAGACTGTCCAAGAATATGAAAGCATTTAATTTTTGGACACAGAATTTGCGTCCGTGAAAAACTAGCTGTGCTGATCCACACAGGAGCTAGGAAACTGCATTTTCTGTGTCTAATTTGGTTTGGAGAGTCTAAAATCAGATCCAGAGGTTTTGGATGAGGCGGGGTATATCAAGGAGCTGGGCGTCACAATTTTGTAGTTTCATTTGTGGTATCAATCCCTCTATTTCATCAATAATAATATAATTTGCCCCCGATTTGTGTACCTTGCACTAAGGTGACTGTCCACTCTCCAGTCTAAACAAAGAATTGCCAACATTCTGGTGTGAATCATGGCGTATATTAAAAAGGAATATGAGTTTTGCCTTTAAGACTGGGTTGATCTAAGATTTGACAAACATCTTCTCTCTTTGGCCTATGCAAGGCAGAAGCAGAAATAACCAGGTGAGAAGCAATCTCCAGTGACCACGAGCCAATCCAGGATAACTCTTTCCTTCAATCAGTGCTGTCAGAAAGATAGGTCACTAGTCAGCCATGTCCACTGAGCACCTACCACATGGTTAGGGTAAGCAAAACACACAGTCATTAATTGTATTTCATTTTAATTAATTGAAATAGCTTCATGTGGCAAGTGACTGCCATATTCCTTAGCACAATTCTCGAATCCTGCCATACTCCTTTAAGTACTCTAAAACAGCTTCCGGCCTGGCTCTGCAAATTCACATCCTCCTGCTAGCAACTAACTGCCGAGGAGCAAATGGTGGAATCTCAGCAACTCCTTCAGTTGTTAAAAAAAAAAAAAAAAAAAAAAGCCCCCAGCTTCCAGGCAGACACCTGACTGTGCAACCATGGCAGAGAGACACTTTAGTTCAGAATGATGTGGCACCCTGACCGTACCTGGCAGGTGCCTTCTGTGCTGGCTTTTCTCTCTGCAAACTTGAGAAAGATGACAAGGTTTTAAATGACGAACTCCTCTGGGCCACATTACTTAATTATACAGTACATCCAGGGATAGGCACATGGGTCTTTTATGGTAAATGATATGACGGTCTTAAAAACTCATTAATATGTCATTAACCAAGCAGACATTTACTAATTAAACAATTAGCCCCTCTGTTCTTTTCCTTTGTTCCTCCCAGAGATGCTTGGTTACCCAGGTCCCCAATTTAACAGAAGGTCCTCTTCTTTTCCCAGAGAAAATCACTCATAAAGCAAATTCTGAGACTAAACGATTTCGCCAAATTTGTTTTTTCAACTTGGCCACAAAGAAAATCAGATCTGATTTCCATAGCACATATGAATTTAGGTGTTGATCTAGTTCAAATAAATCATCCTGATATGTAAACCAATTTTAGACATATACAAAATAGCATCTACAATAATAAGCATAAACATTGGATACAGCAAAACTATATATCCTAGTTAAATAAATAAAAATGGACAAGATTAATGACTTGAGATGTGTTATGATTCACCATATGAAGTCAGCTCCAAATAAATGTATAATGTTCTTAACTTTGGCTCTCAGACGGTTTTTAATATGCATTATGTTGTCTGTTAAATTTAGCTTAATTCTATTTGTTGCGTTGACATCGTACTAACTTGCAGTGTAAGGGGGGTTGTCTAGCATATTAACACATAGCAAGAGTCTTTTGAGAAAAATGTTTTGTGTATTAAAAAAAAAACCTTGACATTGTTTTAAATTTAGAGTATGCGTTTCTAAAAATGTTCAATAGCTGTGTGATTCATGAATGTGGACTCAGATGCATGTACGGCTGCATATTCCTATTTGTTGGGTCGACTAGACAGTTCTAGGTAGTCTCATAAATCTTTTATTGACTGAAGGCATTGCACATTAACAAAGAATCAAGAGCTGGATTGTAATCATTATGGTCCACATGATGATAAAAGGATACAACTGGGTATTCAGGATTCAGATTGTCCAGATAATGGCAAACGTATACAGCTGGTATCTAGTTTCTGAACAGTCCAGGAGTTCCAAAATGTCATTGTCTTGGACAGATTTTGCTTTCTTGGTTTTTCAGTGGATGGTAAACCTGAGCAGCATATACACACACACACTCACTCACACACACACACTCACACACACACACATACACACACACTCACTCTCTCACACACACACTCACACACACACACACACTCACACACACACACATACACACACACTCACTCTCTCACACACACACTCACTCACACACACACACTCACACACACACACATACACACACACTCACTCTCTCACACACACACTCACTCACACACACACACTCACTCACACACACACTCACACACATACACACTCACTCACACACACACACAAGGTCTTTTATTGTACTAATTCTGGATTAGAGTCTTGAGAGAAATAATATGTTAAAGAATAAGAAGCAAATTGGTTATCCCCTTCATAAAATGGGTACAAAGTTGTCAAAGGAACTACTCTGCCACTATAGCCAGGCGACAGTGACCTATAGAACGTCTGCTTTATGGAAATACTTTTGTTCTTAACTTCACTAAAGACCAGGAGATAAAACTAATAAAATTCAAAACTTAGGAATCCTGACTCTCAAAACACTGACATAAGCCTTTGTAAGACTATGGGTGGGGTGTTTCTTACTTTTGCATCTTCATGAAAGAACTGCCAGAAAAAAAAAGAGCTAAGGGGAACAGCCCTTTTTTAGCTTGCGATTTTCAAGGTTTTAGGCCATCATGATTATAAGGACTCAGTGGAGAAGAAACATTCAATTCAGGAAGAAGAGTGAAAACAAATGATACTCCCCAAAGGTCAACTCTCCTGACTTACTTCCTCCAACTATGCCTGTCTCCCCAAAATTTCCAGAACTTCCCAAAATAGTGTCACTATCTGGAGCTCAAGCATTCAATTCATGAGCCCTGGGAAGGGAGGCATGCTGGGTGGGGAAATCAGGTTACAGTCATGAAGCATCCTTAGTCTTTCTGCTAAAACTCATCAATGGTGCAGGAAGATAGGCCATGGGTCTCCATTTCTCCACTCTCGTATTATCTGACATAAATATTGAATTTCATATTAGTTTTTGTTTGTAAATCGGAACACTGTTTTAAAAAAATTCTACAAATTATTTGAGCTCTGGGTCACATAAAATCTGGATCATTCTTGAGCTAATCAACGTCTTCGTTGTTGAAATTAAATCATCAATGCACGCATTGCATGAAATTAAACCTCAATGGCTAGAATCCAGTATATGAAACAATTTGGTTCTGCACTAAGTTGAGGAATTACTTAAATGTGACATGTTTAAGGCTCTTTTTGCAATGTGCTCCATGGTGTTTTTGTCGCTTTCTGCTCAAAGAACAAGACTAGAAAACCAGTGCCTTATAGAAAATGCTGGGTTGGCTCCCAGCTCTAGGAGCCCCTCACTAAGCAGCTGCATGACCTCAACAAAATCATTTCCTCCTGCCCCTACTATGCTCTTCTATAAAACAGAAATGAGTGATGAGTCAGTAGATCTCTGGCACTTAAAGGAAGGAGCCCCGCCCCTCCCTCCCTCCGCAGGGACTGGCATTTTAACAAGAAGCATACCTGGGCCTTTATACTCACTTTGAATTTAATAAGTGTAAATGGATGCAGAACTTCCCTTTCTGGTCTAAAACAGACAATTCTAGAAAAGATAGGAGACATGAAAATTAGCCGAACTTTTGGGAGGAAAAATGTAAAATTGTGTGCTTGCTCACTTTGGCCTTCTTGCTACTATCGAATCCCCTGCCACCACCAACATTGCCTTTGATCTAATCCCCAGCCACCTCCAATATTGTCTTTGAACTTCAAGTGCAATCGTATTTTGTCTATCACACATACTGCTTATCTGATTTCCTCCAGTAAATTCACTGGTAAATTATAGTTTCATTCAACCATTGTGATCCCTTACAAGTTGCTGAAGTTTAAATGTTTACGTTCCCCCAAAGTCTTACAAATGTGTATATTTAAGTCTTATCCACTGTGGGTCTCTATGGAGCCTTTGTAAAGTGATCAGGATATGAAAGCAAATCCCTTATGACTGGGAGTAGTGACCTTGTGAAATCGGTCCAAGGGAGTTTGCCCCTTCCAACACCTGAGGATAAAGCACAAAGGCATGATGTAAGAACCAGAAAGCAGCCGTGACCCAGGACCAAATATCTTCCCCCATTGGTCCTGAACTTACCAGCCTCCAAATAAAAAATAAATATCTACCATTTATTGTTTATTAATTGCTCAGCCTGTGCTCTGTTGTAACATCAACCGAAATAGACCAACAAAGGTAGGGCTCAAGGGCTTTGAAGGCACAAGAAGTAAATTAAATGAAAATTACTTGTTGTCTATAAACTACTATTTAAAAAAACCTACCTACAGATTCTAATTTGGTTCATTAACGTTGTTCTCATGTCTTATGAAAATGTCCTCTTTTAGAAAGAAAAGAAAGGGGCTGGAGAGGTGGCTCACTGGCTCAGGACTCCTGTAGAGTTCTCAGCTTCTCTTCCCAGAACCCATATAGGGCTAACTCACAACATCCAATTCCAGGGGATAGTGCACCTTCTTCTCGCCTCCATCAGTACCTACACACATGTGCACATAAATGCACTTACACACACATACACACACATTTAAAAAATAAAGACAAAAATTTAAAAATAGGTATGACGTCTCTAAACTCTGGAGAGAAAGTTTTACTTCCAAAGGCACTTATAGTAAATAACTTCAACAGAGAAGGTGTTAGAGGGCAAGGCCCCCATTTTCTGGAAATGCCTGTAAAATTGATCAGCGACAAGTCTGAAAATTGTCACTTAACTTTGCAAGCCTGCTACGATGCCTTTGGTCAAAGAATTCTGATTGATAAAAATTTTCAAGAAGATTTAAAAAGTAGATGTGAGAGTCATTAACAGGCACTCACCTCCATGGGTGGCGCTGCTTTCATTACATGCAAATAAACTTCCCGCTAATTTAAGACTTCTCGTCAGCATATACTTTTAACATAAACTTTGATCCAAGGAAGAAACTGGAAGTCACCAATAAACTTGGTTCTGACTTGTATTAGTCGTGGAGTCAAAGAGCCCTGAGCTCAGATTCCAGTAAATACCTGCAAAACAGGGCAAACGCCATTTGACATTTCAACACTGGAAAGCATTTGCGTGAGAAACCTCTTCATAAAGAGAAGATCAATCCCCCTTCCACTGACTGAAGACAAAATTAATTACCAAGGTTGGCAGAAGATAAATGGCTCCCATGTACAGAGCTGTGTAATTATAGCAGCTGCAGAGCGAGGAACCTGCTCCAAACTTTGAACCTCAACCCCAACCTGACATTTCTCCCCACACTCGGAGCTGCCACCAGCAAGCGCTCTGTAATTACATGTTGGGGTACAGAGGTAATCATTGGCTCAATGGCCAGGGTGAAACCTTATCATTTTCTGGTTTGCAAAAGGTATGCTGTATCGTCTTTTGAAGTGTTGAAATCTCCAGAGAGGGAAATTTATTAGAGAGAAGTTACTGTTATGGCAACAGAGTTAATTCTGCCATAACATGTCAAATTAACAACCTTCCTAAGGACTGGGTTCCATGCCAAGTTCAGAAACAGGCAAGTATTGAGAATCAGCTTCTGAAATATCACTGTAGTTTTGAGTAGCGCCAAGGTAAACAGCACAGTTTGTCTCGCTGGTCCCGTGTTTACTTCAGAACAACACAGGTTGGAAAGAAGCAGTAAGAACTGAAGAAATACTCCGAGCAGTTTTTTTTCTTCCTTTTTCCAAACAGCAAAGAAGGTTGTCATTAAGGCTCCGTGGAGGTTTTGATTCTCTCTTTGAAGCTGAGAGGAAAGTTTTTAATCTGATCTTTAATTTTAATCCTTTAAAATATGTAAGTGATTTAGAAATGCACACGTGACATTTGGCAGAAGGCCTTTCTGGTAAGAAGCTGAGCAATTTCTTTCAACTATGCAATAATAAAGGAGTTCAAAGCCGGCTGGAGAAGCTATCTGGAGACCTCAGCCACAAGCTCCAGTCCACTGATTTTAAAATGTCCCTTATCAAATATGTTTAGGAAAGCAAAAGCGTGTGATCCAAACTGCGAAAATCACAGGGAACTATCAAAAAAAAAATCCACTCACACTTGCAAAGTGTTTCTGTGTTTAATTGTAAAGAAGGAAATACAATATGAGTTTTAGAACAGTTGTGTGGTGATCCAAAGGGAATTTGCTTTTTTCCAAACCTCCAGCCATTCTTTCTGACGCACACCTGCATACTCATATGATAAATATTGCTTAAGAGAGACTGGTTTTATTCCATATTATAGTTATATATTTAAGCCTGATAATGGTTTTCCAGTTATTTTGATAAACACACACACACAGATGAACACATACACACCACTCCCTGCTTAACAAATAAAATATCCACTATTTGCTGTGTTCTTGAATTATGTAAGTTAGGGTTCCAGAAAGAATATTTCAAGAGTGGCTTGTATCTTCCACAGTATCTGCATGTCTGCCTGGGAAACTGAACAGTATGGGTGTGTTAGCCAACCCTTAATAACTCTACAAAAATATCTGAGATAATCAACTTAAAACTAGAAAGGCTTTGTTTGAATCTTATGGTTCTTAAGTTTTCATCCTTGGGTGATTTTTTTTTTCTCCATTGTTTTTGTGCTGCTGTCAAGGTAGCCGGCGTGGGAACAGGTGGCAGCAAACCACTTGCTTCAGTGCTTCATGGCTGAAAAGCGTGAGACTCACAGAGAGAAAGACAGAGACACGCAGAGAGACAGAAACAAGGAGACACACAGAAAAGAGAACCTGTCCAGCATGTCTCTCGGAATCGTTTGAAGAGTGTGTTGAAACACCCAAAGACCTCCCATGAGATCCAACCTCAACCTCATAAACACTACAAAATATCGATCATGCCTCCCTGGGTACTAGTCTTTTAACCGGGGACTTTTAAGATGATATTCATGATCAGAAAAGTCAGCTAACCAGATGATGACTGAAACGACATGCTGTCTCATTCACACATTTGTACTGGCCGTCAGCTGGGCCCTCACCCATGAGCCTGGAAAAGAATCCTACAGCTTCTTCTCAATACAGGGAGTGGATTTTAGATGATAGCCCAAAGATAAGAAATGGAGGCCCCCGGGATGTTAAGGCCTGAACATGGCAGTTCTTCCACAGCTGGTGAGGCGGAGACACAGCACACCCCTTTCACCTGAAGGCAAGTTAAAATTCATGGTCTCTCATGGGAATAGAGCCTGTCATCACAGTTCTCTTGTGGGCGTTCACTTCAGACTTCAGTCCATTCTCATTAATTCTACAACAGCCAACACCTCTGTTACTTAGCTCTCATTTCCCATGAGGCTTTGCAATGCTGTATTTCTTACCCCTGTGTGGTAGTTTGAGTGGATTTGGCCCCCATAAGCTCATAGGGGGTGGCCTTATTGGAGTAGGTGTGGTTTTTCTGGAGGAAGTGTGTCACTGTGGGGCGGGCTTTGAGGGCTTTTTCTCAAGTTATCCTTGGCGTGACTGTCAGTTGACTTCCTGTTGCCTGCAAGATGTAAGACACTCAACTATTTCTCCAGTACTGTGCCTGCCTGCATGCTGCCATGCTCCCCACTATGATGGGCTTAACCTTTGAACTGTAAGTGAGACCCCCCTCAATTAAATGTCTTTATAAAAGTTGCCATGGTCACAGTGTCTCCACACGGCAATAGTAAACCCTAATGAAGACACCCTGCCCCTTCCTCACCACCATTCTGCTCCTTTGCCATCCACCATCACAGCCAGTCTCCAAATCCTCAAGTCCTCCTCTGCCATTGCCTACTGGGTGTCCGTCATTAATCAGGGAGGTTGTGGCACTTGTTCAATGAGAAAACCACAAAAGGATTTAAAAACGATAATCAAGTGGGAGACTAAAGGGGAGCAGGGTTGAACCCCACAGTCACTAAAACCCTATAAGACGAATCATTCCCCAAACTTCTGAAAGGAAACCAGTGCTAATCTTCTCATATCGTTGTGATGCTTTATAAGAAACACAGGTACTAACTGACCGAAGTGAACCCTCTTTTTATGGTTTTTGTTTTTGCTTTAGAGTCGTGTGAACTAGTTAGAATTTCTGTCAGATTCTTGACTACTTATTGTGAATCAACAAAAGTAAGAGAGCGGAGGAGAAAGTTAAGAGTTTATGTTAAACTATCCCAAGTAAAATGGGGGTTATGTACAAGAGTCAGGAAACCAACTTGGACATCTGTGATCAGAAAGGTTATGGAAAATTTTATTTCAAATGCACAAAATTTACCTCACCTAGCACATCATGCGCTGATACAGAAAAACAAGCCATCAAAGCAAACAGAGTGTGGGAACAGTGAGGTGATTTTATTCCATATTTGATGTTTTTATTTATTTTTTGAAATTTCATAAATATATTTTAATCATATTCCTTTCCCTCTCTAACTTCTAGATCCTCCTCTACCTGTTCACTAACTTCATGTTCTTTCTCTCTTAAAAAATATACAGAGAAATAAAACATGGAATCCAATTTGTGTTGATTACTGAGCATGGGGCCTGCCCTGAATGCAGTTGATAAACCCAGATTCATTCCAGTGATGAAAGCTGATGTTGTCTCTACCAGATATATGGTTTCTTTTTAAAAATCAAATTGAGTCAATAAACTTGGCTCCTATTCATAATTCAGCTGTTAACTGTTGGCAACAAAGGGCTTGATCATTATGAGCCTCAGCTTCTCAGTTTGTAGTGGTGATAACAGAACATACCATAAACTGTAAGGATCAAATGATATATTTCATGACTGAGTAAACTTTGTGTGAATTCTATGTAAGTTGCCATAAATTTACACAGAAAATACCTGTAAATTTAAAGTATATGACTTTAAAGTAACGTTCCATTTCAGAATGGAAACATCATGTACCTCTTAGAGGATTCTAACCAAAAGAAGTGGAGAAAGCCAGAGTGCTAAACACAGAACTGGCACTGAAGAATGCCCCAGTAAGCTGTATAGAATATTCTTCAGATTATAAAAGTCAAATATAGGGAGTAACTCAGGGTACCACTCAGAATTTAGAAAGGCAACATAAAAGTCACTGGTCGTGGAAGACTCTGAAAGGTAAGAAATGGGGAAGGTTATATTATAAAAATATCAAATATGACGAATGTGATAGCAGATGCTTGGGACTCCATGGGAAAATTAAGTGTTAAGACATGAGGGCAACTGAAATCTTATACCCATAAACAACAAAAACAGACTCGGCAGGTTGTATTTATATATGTTTGTGAATATACTTGCAAGTATATATTATGTTACAATAATCAGAGAAAAAGGGCTGTCAACTTGAGAGTGGGGGGGCATGGGAGGAGTTCAAAGGAGAGTAACTGAAAAAAACTAGATGGAGGAAAAGAGAGAAAATGATGCAAATCTATTTCAGTTAAGAAACATTTTATCAAAACACATGAGAGAAAAATAAGATGAGAAATAATCTTAAGATAAATGGAATTTCCCTAATATTAAACATGGACTTCATAAGTATCAATCAAAAGAAGTGGGAGAAACAAAGGGGAAAGTCCAAAAGGGTGGGGAATTCGCAAAGAAGGCGTGGGCATGAGTACTTCAGCTGTCGCGGGCAATAAAGAGAACTGAGTGCTCCTGTCTGCTCTCACTATCCAGACCTATGCACCATCCCAACTTCACCAAAGAGGAATGCCATCCAGTTCTCAAAAGCACAGATCCTGGGTTCTGTGCTTTGTTCTTACATGAACTAAGAACAAGAATACAGTCAGTTAAAAGATCCTGACAGGTATGGCCACAGGTGTACTTGCTAGAGCAAGAGAAGCCTTTGCAGAAATCTGATTCTCATAAATCGAAAATACTGTGTTAAGCAATTGAAGCACATACATTTTTTCTGTCATTTATCGTCCATCCTCAATCTCAGATATATCAACTACATCTAAATAGTCACGATTTAACATCTATGAGATTTTGGTCATGACCTGCTGGTGTATATTGATTATTAATACTGAATACTGATGTTTCAACTATTGCTTATTGAATAAGGATTTCTGCAGAGATAATTGGTTATGGAAATGCTGATTATTGTGTCATTTATATAGTATTATTTCATTGAGTGGGGTTAGTCATCTTCCCATATAATCCCTAGCAATGTAAGGAATTCATGCGAGCCATGCCCAACAATATTGACATCCATCAACCTTAACTACAAACGCACCTATTTCCATTTAATTTGAGAGTGTTTCTATTGACTTTCTATCTACCTCACCGTAAATACTGTTAGGTTTTATTGGACTACAGAACTTTTATTTTTATGTCTATTTATTGCCATCCACGAAGGAAATTTGCCCATACGTTTGATGGCATGATACAGTGGCACATGTGACATTGTACCTGGAAGAATGGAAGAAATATTCTACCTATAAGCCATATCATCTGTGTATGAGGACCAAAAACCACTTAAACAAGTGAAAAT
>PVIU01015475.1:0-48092 GCA_004026605.1 Ondatra zibethicus
AAAAAAAAAAAAAAAAAAAAAAAAAAAAAAAAAAAAAAAAAAAAAAAAAAAAAAAAAAAAAAAAAAAAAAAAAAAAAAAAAAAAAAAAAAAAAAAAAAAAAAAAAAAAAAAAAAAAAAAAAAAAAAAAAAAAAAAAAACAAGGACATCTTGAATTTTGCATGCAAATGGATGGAAATAGAAAATACTATCCTTAGTGAGATAACCCAGACCCAAAAAGATGAATATGGTATGTACTCACTCATTAGTGGACTCTAGCCATAAACAAAGGACATTGAGCCTATAGTTCACGAGCCTAGAGAAGCCAAATAATAAGGTGAACCCAAAGAAAAACATACATGGATCCTCCTGGAAATTGGAAGCAGACAAGATCGCCAGGCAAAAGTTGGGAGCATTAGGGGGCATGGGAGTGGGGTTGGGGGAAAGGGAGAGGGGGAGAGAGAAGGGAGAAGGGAAGGATTGGGGAGAACTTGGGGGAGTGGGAGGGTTGAGATGGAGGAAGGGCAGATATAGGAGCAGGGAAGAAGATATCTATATTAAGGGAGCCATTTTAGGGTTGGTAAGAGTCTTGGCTCTAGAGAGGATCCCAGCTGTCACAGGATCAGCTAGGTCCTTGGGCATCAGAGGAGAGGGTGCCTGAACTGGCCTTGTCCCATAATCACTCTGATGAATATCTCGAATATCACCGTAGAACCTTCGTCCGGTGAATAGAGATAGAGACAGAGACCCACATCAGAGCACTGGACTGAACTCTCAAGGTCCAGTTGAAGAGAAGAAGGAGGGAGATGATGAGCAAGGAAGTCAGGACCATGAGGGGTTGGTCCACCCACTGAGACAGTGTGCCTGATCTAAGGGGAGCTCACCAAATCCAGCTAGACTGGGAATGAACGAGCATGTGATCAAACCGGACTCTCTGAATGTGGCTGACACTGGGGGCAGACTGAGAAGCCATGGATAATGGCACTGGGACTTGTTTCTACTGCATTTACTGGCTTTTTGGGACCCTAGTCTATTTGGATGCACACATTCCTAGGCCTGGATGGAGGGGGTAGGGCCTTGGACTTCCCACAGGGCAGGGTACCCTGCCCTCTCTTAGGACTGGAGGGGGAGGGAGGAGGGTGAGTGGGGGAGCGGGAGGGGAATGGGAGGAGGGGAGGAAGTGGAAATTTTGAATGGAAAAATAAAATTTAAAAAAATGAGTAAGACTATCGAGGAAAATCTAGAAACCAGCCTTTCATACCAAGTAGTTTGAGTCCCTTCTATAAAGAAAGGGGAGAGATGAAGCCTCAAAAACATTTTGTGAAGCATAGTGTCTGACATAGGCACAAGCCAGCATCTTTATCTAGTGTGTGGTTTAATTATCTAATTATCCAGTGTGCGGTTTCTCTTGGGTTCCAGTGCTCTGATAACATCCGATGTCATATGCCTCTAATACATTGTTGAATTACTAAAACTGTTAAGTTAAAAAAAATAAATTTCTCAAAATTTCCATGAAAGTATACAATCAAAACACCTTAATAGTCAAACTGGAGAACTGACAAAGGAATTTGGCCATTAACATTTCCATATTATAACATGCTTCACTGGATTAAATTGAAATTTTATGAAGAAATAAAACTGAAACCAATTGATAAGAGTTGGGTTTTAGCAGGTAGAAAAATTTGTATAACAGAGAATAGCAAACTTTTTTAACATGAAAAACAGCAAGTATTTTAGATATTCTTTTCCATTTTTGTTTTGTTTAGTTTGACTGTTGTTGTTTTTGTTTTTCATAATTAGTCTCTTTTACAACTTTTCTCTTTTCTTGTAATGAGAAAATAGGCATAGACACAACATAAACATGTACAATAAAAATTTATAAATAAAATAGTTGGTAGCCTGTCATATTTTGTTTGTATCACTTGTAGCAAACATTGGAAGAACACCTCCTATGAGAAAAATAGTAGTGTTTAGTCGTTCTGAATCCTGAGTTATTTGGATTTGGTTATGGTCTGTTAAATAATGTAAAACAGTAAATAAAACATCTGAGAACAGTAATGAGTCTTGAATAAGATGTGGACTGGAAAATATTAAGTGATGTAACCCAGAATCAGAAAGAAAAGCAGTGCATGTTTTTTCTCACATGTGGACCAAGCCTTCTAATTGCCACACATGTGTATTTATGTAGGAGTAAGAATAGGTTGAGTTCAGAAAATTAAAGTAAAAGCCCATGAAGTAAGTAAAAAACAAAGGTTGAACAGGAGGAATTTGGGAGAGTAATAAGATACGTGTGGTATGGAAATACCCTAGGGATGGCTGGAGATAGAAGGGAAAAGCTGTGGCAGCCGCTAATGCATTGGAAGTGAGGAGTCTAGCAAGGTAGGGAAATCAGTTAACACAAACTATGAATCAAAATGCTACAAAGAAATATTATTTTGTACACAAAGTTAAAAATAGATAACTAAGTATCATCTAGATTAAACAATGTGAAATTTAAAAGGGGGTCAATTTGGCTGTAGGATTTTTTTCTAGGTCCTTACTGATAGGAAGACACCACTAAATTTATTTTAGAGATAGTAGTTCTGAAGTAATAATAATAACAAAGGCAAATAGGCAGTGAGTCTATCCAGTCCCAGATTCCTCTCTAAACATGGGTGCTAATTCAAGTCATCTGGCTCCAGTGCCAGCTCCCTTTATGAGCAACCATGGGAACTCTTTTTAACCATGTCAAATTGGAAATGTCAGTTAGGAGTTTCTGGAAAGGCTTTTGACTTTAGCCATGAATTTGAGGGTATAAGTTCACACAGTCAGTTCTCCATATCTTCCAGTTCCTCATTCAGAATTCAAACAACTGTACATGAAAAATACTAAAAAAAACCATGATCTTTCTGTACTGAATATATATATATATATATGTTTATATAGATGTGTGTGTGTGTATGTGTGTGTGTGTCTTGTTTGACAAGACATTGTATTAGTAAATACAATGAATCAGTCATTTACATGGTGTTTAAATTATAGGGTTTACTAACAGTAATATAAGGAGATTTAGCATAACTGATAGGACATATAAATTACACACAAATATTATGACATTTCATATTTGGGATATAAGTGTGTATGTGTAAGTTTCTGGAAATAACCACCTACCCCCCCACCTCAAATTAAAAGGGATAACTGTAGATCACACAGTGAGATTTGGTGGAGTGTGTGTGTGTGTGTTGAGAAAAGATCTCAAATTATAGCCCTGACTGTTGTAATTGCTATCTATCAGGCTGGCTTGAAAACCATTAACTAGATCAGGTGCTTCTGCCTCCCAAGAGTAGGTAATACATGTTCATGCTATCACACCTGGCTCACAACTGGGCAGAAATTTTTAAGGTTTCTTCAGAAAGATCCAATACATTAATATTGCTCTAAAGTACAGGGTTCTTAAATACATGATATTAATGAAAAAAGAATTTAAAACTACGTAAAAGAAGAACACTTGGAAACTCATGTATTTTGGAGAATACAAAAATGAAAATTATTTGCATGTCCCTGAGAAGAGAAAGAATGTGTATCTTCCAAGCCTGGCATTTGCTCTAGGTTGAATCATATTCTGGACACACACACAAATACATATACACACACTCAACAAAAAAAATAACAAAACACAAGGTTTAGAGCAAGGACATTTTTCTAAAAGGGAGAAAAATCATTACAAAATTCTCTCCATAGGAAGGGAAGTCATTTTGTAGAATCAGTATCATTGTCATGTAATTAGCACCCCAGGTTATATTTATTTAATCTCTTGAAAGTCTGAAGAAGTACAGCCCTATCTGGAAGAGCCCTGATGGATAATATCCTAATGGAGTTATAAATTGAAACTAATTGGTTTATACGATTGTTATTAAGTCTAATTTCAGTTAGTTAATGGAATTTTGTTTGGCAAGGGAATAGAGGTAATCTTTGCAGATGATATTTTACTTTTGAAATTAGTTGGTGCATTACCCTATTGGATCCACACTTATAAATAAACATGAAGTGATATTGCTCACCTCTACCTCTTGGGCCAAAGGTTAATTTTAGAGAACTATAACAAGAAAATTCATAATAATCCTAATATAGTAACTTTTCCATCCTTAATATTTTCACATGTATTCTATGCTTTGAACAGCCTGCACACAAGAACAAGTCATTCAAAGCAACACAACTGTTTGGTAGAGTTGAATTCTTTATCATAGTTGCTTCAGTGTCTTCCAATATCATTTAGCAAATTAATATGACCTTTGCTAAGACTCAAATATATCAAAAATTTCAGAAAACTGTTTAGTTAAATGACTTGGATATTCTTTCACACTATCTGTCATCTTTAAACATGACTATTTTTAAATAATTAGTTTTATTACTTATTTTACAACGTGACCATAGTTTCCATCCCTCCTCTCCTCTCATTCACTTTTCCCACCCTGTGCCCCCTCTCAGCCCCCTGCTCCTCCTTTTCTGTTTAAGAAGGGGCAGGCCTTGCATAAGTATCAACAGATGATGCCATACAAAGTTGTGGTAGGACTCGGAACCTCCCCTTGTATCAAGGCAATCCAGTGGACTGAAGAGAATTCCAAGAGGCAGTCAAAATGTTAGAGAGATCCCCTACTCCCATTGTTAGGAGTCCCATAATTGGACCAAGTTACATAGCTGTCACATAAATGTAGAGAGCCTAGGAAGCCATGAAGGTTCCCTGGTTCTTGATTAAGATTCTGTGAGTTTTTATGAACCAGGTTAGTTGTTTCTGTGACTTGTCTTGTGATGATCGTAACCCCCTTTGGCTCCTATTATCCTTTCTCCCTCTTATCAGTGGGATTCTCTGATCTCGGACTAATGTTTGGTTTTCAATCTCTGCATCTCTTTCCATCAGTTACTAAGACTCTCTGTTGGCAATTCAGAGTGCCACCAATCTGATCACAGGGGATGGCCAGTTCAGGGTACATATCCACTGTTGCTGGGAGTCTTAGCTGGTGCCATCCTTGCAGATTTGTGAGAGTTTCTTTTGCATCAGCCTGAAATGCTCCCCTTCCAGTCACCTGAAGCATTTACCTAGTTATTCTTTATCTTGGGAGTCAGATATCATGGTAAGAACCTGAATGATCAGAGAAGCAGCTCTGAAGCAATCAGTAACTTCCTCTCGCTCTATTTCCTCGATCCAAAAGAGCTAAGAAATGTCCTAAGCCCCACCTTACTACTCCCAACGTCACTCTGTATCTCTTCAATACTCCTAAACCTCTATGGCTCAGTTTGCTCAGCTAATAACTAATTCCATCTTCTGATTCAAAGTAAACTTTATTGGCAGTCTCAGGAGTGTCAGAGTGCAATCAAAATATCCCACAACATTCATCCCCCTCCGTCCACCCTTCAGTCTACTCCCTGTAGTTCCCAACACCAACCACCACCAGTCCTCCCAGGAGATCTCTTCTATTTTCCCTTCCAGGGAAATCTATAAGTCCCATGTTGAGCCCTCTTTGTTTCCTAGTATCTCTGGTTCTGTGGATTTTAGCATGGTTATCCTTTACTTTACAGCTAACATTCATTAATAAGTGAGTACATATCATATTTGTCTTTCTGGATCTGGGTTACCTCACTCAGGATAATTATTTTTAGCTCCATCCATTTGCCTTCAAATTTCCTGATGTCATTGTTTTTTAACAGCTAAGTAATACTCCATTGTATAAATGTACCACATCTATCCATTCTTTAGTTGAGTGGCATCTAGGTTGTTTCAAGGTTCTGGCTATTACAAATTCAACTGGTATGAACAAAGTTAAGCAAGTTTTCTTATGATTGAGCATCCTTTGGGTATATGTGCAAGAGTGGTATAGCTGGGTCTTGAGGTAGAATTATTTCCAATTCTCTGAGAAACTGCTATATTGGTTTCCAAAGTGGCTGTATAAGTTTGCACTCCCACTATAAAATGAGGATGATTGCCCTTGTTTCATATTGTCACTAGCATAAGCTGTCACTTGTGTTTTTGATCTTAGCCATTCTGACAGGTGTAAGATGGAATGTCAGAGTCATTTTGATTTGCATTTCCCTAATGGGTAAGGGTGGTGAACATTTCTTTCAGTGTTTCGCTGTCATTTGAGATTATTCTGTTGAGAATTCTGTTTAGATCTGTACCCCCCTTTTTTTAATTTGGATTATTTAGTTTTTTGATGTCTAATTTCTTGAGTACTTTATATATTTTGGCAATCAGTCCTCTGTTGGATATGGGGTTGGAAATATCTTTTCTCATTCTGCAGTCTGCTGTGTTGTCCTGTTGACAGTGTCCTTTACCTTAGAGAACATTTTCAGTTTCATGAGGTGCCATTTATTAATTGTTGATCTTAGTGTCTGTGCTACTGGTGTTCTATTCAGCAAGTTGTCTCCATGCCAATGTTTTCAAGGCTGTTAACAACTTTCTCTTCTGTAGGGTTCAGTGTGTCTGGATTTATGCTGATATCTTTGATCCACTTGGGAATTATTTTTGGGAAGGGTGATATATATGGATCTATTTGAATTTTTCTGCATGACAACATCCAGTTATACCAGCACCATTTGTTGAAGATGTTTTCTTTGTGCCATTGTATAATTTTGACTTCTTTATTAAAACTCAAGTGCCCATAGGTTTGTGGATTTATGTCTGAGTCTTTGAATTAATGCTATTGATACACCTGTCTGATTTTATGCTAACACAATGTGACTTTTATTACTACAGCTCTATAGTAGAGCTTGAGATTAGGGGTGGTGATACCTCCAGAAGTTCTTAAAACAGGGTTGTTTTAGATATATATAAACATTTGAAATTCTTATCATAAGCATCTTTCACTTGCTTATGTAAAGTTATCCCAAGATATTTCATATTATTTGTGGTTATTGTAAAGAATGTCATTTCCCCAATTTCTTTCTCAGCCATTTTTATCATTTGTATATATGAAGGCTAATGATTTTTTTTTAGTTAATCTTGAATCCAGCCACCTCATTAAAGGTGTTCATCAGCTGTAGGAGTTTTCTGGTAGAATTTTTGGGTTACTTATGTATACTATCGTATCATCTGCAAATAATGATGCTCCAACTCCATTCTTTCCAATTGGTATCCCCTTGATTTCCTTAAGTTGTCTTATTGCTGTAGCTAGAAGTTC
The DNA here is from genome assembly GCA_004026605.1 of Ondatra zibethicus. Classification (NCBI taxonomy): domain Eukaryota; kingdom Metazoa; phylum Chordata; class Mammalia; order Rodentia; family Cricetidae; genus Ondatra; species Ondatra zibethicus. The sequence goes on from PVIU01015475.1 coordinate 7,132, forward strand.
AAGCACTGTATTGAATAGATATGGAGACAGTGGGAAACCTTACCATTTTTATGATTTTATTGGAATTCCTTGAGCTTCTTTTCATTTAATTTGATGTTGAAAATCAGCTTCTTATATATTGCATTTATTCTGTTTAGGTATGTCCCTTTTATCCCTGATCTCTCTAAGACTTTTATCATGAAGTGGTGTTATATTTTGTCAAAGGCTTTTTCAGCATCTAAAAAGATGATCTTGAGTTTTCTTTTTTCTTTCAGTTTGTTTATATGGTGGATTACATTGACAGATTTTCATGAATTGAACCATCCCTGTATCTTTGTGATGAAACTTACTTGATGATAGTGATGATCTTTTTGATGTGTTCTTGAATTAGGTTAGTATTTATTGAGTGTTTCTGAGTCAATGTTCACTAGAGAAATTGGTCTATAATTCTCTTTTTTTTCTAGTTTTTTTGTGGTTTGGATATCATGGTATCTGTGGTCTCATAAAGAGATTTTTGCAATGTTACTTCTGCTTATATTTAGGGGAATAATTTGGGGAGTACTGATGTTAGTTCTTTAAAAGTCTAGTAGAATTCTGCACTGAAACCATCTGGCCTTGGGCTTTTTCTTGTTTAAAGACTTTTAATTACTGATTTTATTTCCCTAGGGATTATAGGTCTGTTTAAATTATTTATCTGATTGTGATTTAGTTTTTGTATGTGGTATCTATCAAGAAATTTGTCCATTTCTTTTAGTTTTTGAATTTTGTAGAGAACAGGTTTTTGAAGTATGACCTAATGATTATTTGGATTTTGTCAGTGTATGTTGTTATATCCTCCTTTTTGTTTGTGATTCTGTTAATTTGCATATTTTCTCTCTCTGCCTTTTAGTTAGTTTGGATAAGGATTTGTCTATCTTTATTTAATCGATTCATTGTGTTATTTTCTTTGTTTCTATTTTATTGATTTCTTCCCTGGATTTAATTATTTCCTGCCATCTACTCTTCTTGGGTGAGTTAACTTCTTTTTTTTTTTTTTTTTTTTTTTTTTGAGACAGGGTTTCTCTGTGGCTTTGGAGCCTGTCCTGGAACTAACTCTTGTAGACCAGGCTGGTCTCGAACTCACAGAGATCTGCCTGCCTCTGCCTCCTGAGTGCTGGGATTAAAAGCATGTGCCACCACCACCCGGCTACTTCTTTTGTTCTAGAGCTTTCAGGTATGCTTACGAGTCACAAGTATGAGATTTCTCCAATTTTTTTTATTTGAACTTAGTGCTATGAATGCTCCTCTTATCACTCCTACCATTTTTGTCTCATAAGTTTGTTGGAGGGAGCAATTTGTTGGTTCCCAGTCACTCAGAACCAAAATAATCACACAGAAACCATATTTAAATAACTGCTTGGTCCATTAGCTCTAGCTTCTTATTGACTAACTCTTACATATCAATTTAACACATTTTTATTAATCTGTGTATCGCCACGTGGGTGTGCCTTACTGGCTAAAGTTCTGGCATCTGTTTCCAGTGGAGCTACATGGCATCTCTCTGACTCCACCCTTCTTTCTTCCAGAATTCAGTGTAGTTTTCCCCTCTTAGCTCTGTTCCCCTATAGCTCTGCTATCGGCCCAAAGCAGTTCCTTTATTAATCAATGATATTCATAGCATACAGAAGGAAATCCCACATCACCTCCCCCTTTCTGTTTAAATAAAAAGGTTTTTAAGTTTAACATAGTAAAATTACATACATCAAGCAAGAATTACAGTTACAATATTTTTATATCTACTTTATCTTTTATCATAACTAAGGAAAACTATAACTAAAAATTCTTTAACTCCATCAAAGACTCCAGAAGGATATAATATTACTTAAGTAAACAGGAAGTACATTGCAAGCAACTTCCAAATCAGTAGAAATGACAGAGACATCTCAGTCTCTGGACAGTCACCCAAAGTTCTTCTGTATGGGGCATCCATCTTCAGCCTACAGGCCCATAATATCCAGCAGACTTTTCCATGAAGTAGGAAATTTCAAAGATAATTCTGTCTATATTGTCAGTTTGTCAGTCAGTTTTTCTGTGTTCTGCAGAAGGTCTAGCAGACTCTTTAAAGAAGCAGGAACCCCAAATGATTGTCTCACCTTTAGGCACATTCAGCATTCATTTTTCTACGGGTCCTACGTGTCCAGTTTGACTAATTTTGCATTAATTTTCATTGACTTCTAGGAAATATTTGATTTTTTGTTTATTACTTCCTAAACATAGTTGTAATTCAGTTCAGAGGTGTTTATTTTCCATGAGTTTGTAGGCTTTCTTTAGTTTGGTTTATTGTTGAACTCCAATGTTAATCCATAGTTATCTGATAAGATACAGTGTGTTATTTCAATTTTTTTTTGTATCTGTTAAGACTTGCTTTGTGATCAAGTAAGTGATCAGTTTTGGAGAAGTTTCCATGAGGTGCTGAGAAGAAAGTATATTTTTGGTGTTTTGGTGAAATATTTCGTAGATACCTGTTAGGTTCATTTGAGTCATCGCATCTGTTAATTTTGTGATTTCTTTGTTTAGTTTGTGTCTGGATGAGTTGTCCATTGGTGTCAGTGGGGTGTTGAAGTCCCCCACTATTAATGTGTAGGGTTTGATGTGTGATTTAAACTTTAATAATGTTTCTTTTACAAATATGGGTGCTCTTGCATTTGGGTCATAGATGCTTAGAATTGAGACATCATCTTGGTACATTTGTTCTTTAATGAATACAAAATGTTCTTCTATGTCTCTTTTGATTGATTTTGGTTTGAACTCTATTTTGTTAAATTTTAGGATAGCTTGATTCTTAGGTCCACTTGATTAGAAAATCTTTTTTTCAGCCAATATTCTGAGGTAATGTCTGTCTATGATTTTGAGGTGTGTTTCTTGTATAGAGCAGGAGGATGCATCTTGTTTTCTTATCTATTTTGTTTGCCTATGACTTTTTATTGGTGAATTGAACCTATTGATATTGAGAGGTATAAATGACCAGTGATTGTTAATGTCTGTTATTTTTGTTGTTGTTTGTAGTGGTGGTAGTGGTTGTGATGATGGTGTGTTTGTATGTGTGTGTGTTTCCATTCTTTGGGTTTTGTGTGTCTTTGGATTTTCTATTATCTATATATTCATGAGTGTAGCTAACTTCCTTGGGCTTGACTTTTCTTTCTTGTATCTTCTGTAGGGCTGGATTTGTGGCTAGATATTGGTTAAATTTGATTTTATTATGAGCTATCTTCTTTTCTCCTGAAACAGTAATGAAAGTTTTGCTGGGCATAATAGTCTGGGCTGGCATTCATGGTCTCTTAGAGTGTGCAAGAAGTCTTTCCAAGCTCCTCTGGCTTTTAGAATCTCCACTAAGAAGACAGATGCAATTCTGATAGATCTGCCTTCATGTGTTACTGCTTGACATTTTTCCTCAGAGTTTTTAACCTTTTCTTTATTTTGTATGTTTAGTGTTTTGATTATTATATGACAAGGAGACTTTTCTTGTCCTGTCTATTTTGTGTTCTTTAAGCTTCTTGTACCTGTATAGGTATGTCTTCCTTTAGGTTGGGAAAATATTCTTCTATTATTTTGTTGAATATAATTTCTTGACCTCTAAGCAGGGATTCTTCTCCTTCTATTCCTATTATTCCTAGGTTTGGTCATTTTAGTGTCCCAGATTTTCTGTTTCGTGTTAGGAATTTTTTTACATTTAACATTTTCTTTGACTGATGAATTTATTTTCTCTATTGTATCTTCAATGCCTGAGATTCATTCTTCCATTTCTTTTATTCTGTTTTTTTTACCCAGATTTTTAATTTCCAAAATTCCTTCAATTTGTGTTTTCTTTGTTGAATCTATTTCCTTTCTCAGATCATGAACAGTTTTATTTGTTTCTGTCTATTGTTTTCTTCTAGATTTTCTTGACATTATTTAAGAGATTTATTTAATTCCTCCAAATTTTTTTGTTAGTTTTTACTCAATTTCCTTAAGGAGTTTTTCATTTCCATCAAGAACCTCTATCATCTTCATAAAGTTATTTTTAAGATCATTTTCTTGTGTTTGAGCTGTGTTGAAATGCTTGTGTATTGCTGCCATAAATAGCTGAGTTCTAGTGGTGATATACTGCCCCTTCTCTTACTGTATTCTCACATTAGCATTTAGGCATCTGGATTTGGGGGTGATTATAGGTCTAGGTGTTGATTCCTGTGTTTAAATTTGTTGGATGGGTGTTTTGTTCCTTGGTTTCTGTTTCCTTTATCATCTTCTGGTGACTTTTGAGTCTTTAAGACTGGTAGGGTGTCTCCGCTGCAGTTTGGCGGCCTTGGGTTTTTGACCCCTTGGTCCAGTCTGGCCTCTGGTAAAGTGTTCTTGGATCTCTAAGTTTGGTCTTAACTCCAGCAAAGCCTAAGTCTTCTGGGGTACCTAGGACTAACTTGACCTCCTGTGGAGCTGCTTGGGCTGTTCTTCCAACTGGTATGTACTGTGTCTGGGCCTATGATATCTGCTGGAGTTCTGTGAAAGAGCTGACAAAAAAGAAAATGGTGAGGTAGGAGTTGTTGGATGTTAGTGTGAGAATTCCAGGAGCAGAATCTAGGATTTTAAGCAGTCCAGCCTGCAGGCAGGTCACTCACCTACTTACTGATTGGTGAGTGATACATTAGAGCAGAGGATTCCTCCAGAGTTTGGGGGCTCAGCAGTGGTCATGGTGCTGGGACCAGAGGTATTAAGTCACAGGACAGGTGAATCACTCACCCATACTGGCTGGTGTGGTCTGTACCTCAGTGGAGGAAATACTCTGGGGTTGGTGACAGGGCCCAGTGGCAGCAGGCCAGGAATGGGCTGGGAAGACATGGATTTGGGGAAGGATCCAGGGGACAGACCATGGGAACGGATGCAGTTCCATCCACTGGCAGGTCATTCACCCATTCGGGCTGATGTGGTCTTAGCCTCAATGGTAAAAGTCTACTGGATTTCGGGTCTGGTCCCAGCAGCAGATCCGGGGACTAGTTGGGGCAGAGTGGGCCTGAGATAGGGTCCCACTAGATAGAATCCAAGGAGGGTTACAGTTCCCCTGGCAGGAAGATCACTCACACATTCTGGCTGGTATGGCCTGGACATGCTTGCTGGGGTAATGGAGAGGGCCAAGCAGATTCACCAGGCACTAGATGGGAAGGCATGGGCTTGGGGAAGGGTTGCAAGGGTGGGAATGGAAAAGTGAAGAATCCAGGGAAAGTTGCAGTTCAACTGTAAGGCAGGTCAGTCACACATTCTGTCTTGAGTTAACATGATTATTTCTTTACTGTTCTCCAACTATAGACAGGCTGAAGTGGAAAACCATAGTTCACATATATGGTCCACAGATTGGTAATGTCTGTAATCACTGTGTAATAGAGTTTTTGAATTTTTTCCATTTGGTAAATGAATATTATTTCAATAGAGACAAAGAATCTCTATTGATATTTTGTAACTAAAAATGCTATCATTTGTAGTATATGATAAAGTTTGAGAACATTTTAAAAGGCATTAAAATCACTCCCTACTGTTTGCCATCTCATTTTTGTCTCATCGTTTTACAGAGACTTTAAAGAGAACAAGTAATCGAAATGGAAAATATAAGTACTGCCATTTCTTAATTTGTTTTTGGACGAGGCCTTTCCCAGGATAATGCTCTCCTGGAAACTTCAAACTCAAACTGTGGCATTCACAAACATCAGCTCTGTTGACCTGATTATGTGAGTACATGGGAGCATATAAGTGTATAATATAATGTGTGCATTAACATATATAAAGAACCCAATCTACAGAGAAAATGGAATGAAAACAGGATAGGTGGCCCATGTGCAATGATAACAGCCCTTCCACCAGGGAGCTTTCCTCACTCTGTGAGAGGAGATGATTTGTTTCTTAGGCACCATGCAGATCAGACTGATAATGGCCTGAGAAACAGCATCAAGTTCCTGCTTGCTTTGCCACTCTCTGGCTGTTCTTTACAACAACATTGCACAATGCTTATCTTGCAGATATCAGTACTAAAGAAAACATAAAAGACACACTGTATAAAATAAGGATGCTCATCATCTAAACTCCTCTAGACAATTTTGTTGTCAAGCTATAAGAAAACAAGTTATTGGACGTCAAAACCAATGACACGGAGAGAAAATTATTGATCAATATTTGTTGCATATGTATGATATGCCTTTGTTGACACTTTATATGCAAAAACTCACCAGGTGTTTATAGTAACAAGCAGTGGGTATTCATATTCTTTTGTTTGTAAGTAACAAAAATCCAAATTCACAGAAATCCACTTACAGAGCAAAGACTTTAAAGTTAATGACTACATTCTGAGATTCAGTGTTCTTTCTAGAACAGTGTGCTGGTTATATAGGTGTTAATAGATTTTTTTTTTATTTCTAAGAATTTGGCCTTGTGATTATAACTCTTTTGACCAAACTTCTTACTTTAATTATGGTAGTGTTTTTATATACATAAATTTTTATCATTTGCTATAATTAACATTAATAGTATAAAACCATTCATATAGAAATGGTATTAAGTCATTTGCCAAGATACTGCAAGAGAAATATACAATACAATGCAAATGCCATATATGCCTACCTGTACTAAAATCATTTCAGAATATCATCTAAATATTATACTCTCTTTTGTTCTAGAAATAGAAAGAAAAAGTTGGAGAATAAAATCGACAGAATTCAAGATGTTTCAGGTAATATGGAAGCTATTACCATATTCCTTTAAGTGGAGGATTGATTATATCCTAGACACCATAAAATGCACTTCCATTTCTAAAAATTTTTGTGGCATTAGCTCTTTGTGGATAAAACACAAGAAATGCACCATGGTTTCCTTGTTTTGTTCATTTGGTTTGATTTGGTTTTTTGTTTTGTTTTGTTTGAAATCTGTTCTATCATTGCTTTCTACCTCCTTGCCATTGATGGCACCCTAGCATCACAAAGATGATCAAGCACAGCCAGGAAACATCAACATTCATGCTTTTGCTGACACTTTTCTTGGAACTTGATGTGTCTTTCTACATCACTATTTCTCCTCCATCATGACATTCAATTCATTAATACAAAGACTGGTCATTCTACCCAATCTACTTATCCCCTATTTAAACCTCTATAGTAGTAGTCATTTGTTATCTCATAGTTTAATATTTTCCTCCTCTTAATTAAAATTGATCTTATCTGATATCAGAAACTTACCAAGACTTCATAGTTTCTTTCAAAATATCCACAAATTAGTATATAAAGTGATATGCCTCTTAAGATTTTACTAATAAAGATTTTACTAATAGATGCTTACTGTTGATATGTTTGAGTACTCTACAGATAATATTCTTAATATACAACTAGATTTTGCTTATTTTTAATTGACAGATGCAAACAATATGTACTTTGAATGTTATGAATGTCATGTTGCTTTGAAAATGTATTACCATTTTTTTCTTTATAGACAAAGACTTATTGCCATTCTACATCAACTATTTCTGTGTGTAAATATCCGAAGTCAGGCTGGTTATGCCTATGTAGTAGCTAAGATGTTTTTCCGTTGAATGTTCAAAAACAAATGTTTCTATGCTTGAAGCTCAATGTTTTGAATGAGATACATAATTTCCTCCTCTTGTTCTATGACAAGTTTACTACATATAGTTTTGCTGAAATACCACATGTTTTTAATGCCTACCAGTTTTATTTCAAATTTCTCTCAAGAAAATATTCTGCTATCAAAGTATACACCAGGCATTCTGATCTTGTTTACCTTTATTTCAATTATATCAATTAGTCTTCTAATCTGTCTGTCCTTGTTTTATTTCCTATTGTTGTGATAAAATAAGCTAAAAAAACAGAAAGCAAAAAGGGGTTTATTCAGCTCATAATTATCGGTCACAGTCCATCGTTGTAGAGATGTCAGGTGGCAGAGACTTGAAAAAGCTAGTCATAATCATAGTCAAAAAAAAACAAAAAAAAAACAAAAAAACAAACAAACAAACAAAAAAAACAACAAAAAAAACAAAAACAAAACAAAACAAAACAAAAAAAAATCAAAAAAAAAATAATCATAGTCAAAAGCAAGAAAACAGATGCCAGCAGTCTAAGTGCTCAGCTAGCATTGTCTTATCTTAATACATGCCAGGATGCAAACCCAGATGCCACAAACATCAGTCTTCCCACCTCAGTTAATGTAACTGAGACCAGCATTCCCAGACATGCCCACAGGCCACTCTCTAACCTAGAGAGCCCCTCATTGAGGTGCTGTTCCAATGTAATTCTAAATTAGGTCAGGTTGATAATTAAACTTAACCATCACACATCTAACTGAATTAATCTTATTTATTTTTATTACTTTCCTTATTTCTGATCATCTCAAGAATATTCTTGTTATTTACAGGGGTTTAAATTTAAATGTTCTGCTGCCTTTCTTTTTGTTCTGGTCAATTTAAATTTATTCATCAATTTAGCGAGGGTGTTATTTTATTTTGCTTTTCAATACATCTTTTAACCTCTTAGCATTAGTTTCTCAACATAACTTTAGTTGTTAGATTATCTTACTGATTTTGAGATTTGGTTTCTTGATATCATGTCACAATTTATGTTATACATAACATAAAACTTTTCTTGGGACTTTGTTAATTTTCATTTTATGTTTGTTTGCCTTGCAGATGCTATATGGTTTCTATTCCTTCACATTTATTAGTTTAAGTCTCTATGCTTCTGTACTATTTGACTTTTGTAATTTGTCAATTTTTCTACTTCCTGAGCAGCCATGACTATAGTTTCTGTAGTCTTTGCTATACTGAGATTGAGTTCATAAACATTTATTCATCCCTTAGCTGTCTGGTGGTGCTGCACTGTTTTTTGTTTGTTTGGTTTGGTTTGGTTTAATTTTTTGACACAGGAGTCATGTAAAGTTTAGGTGTGTATGCTTCCATTCTCTCCAAAACTTGAAAGCCTGTGAAAGGCCAGAATTAAGGCATGCAATGTTTTTTATACTGTCTGTTGTTTATTATTTTATATTATTTTTGAAACATTTGAGTAAGAGACTTTTATCAGTTTCTCGTATAGGAATTTAATCCCTAAACACATTTATTAAAGTCACTTAGAAGTGACACTTGGGAGATCATTATACCTTTCTGAACTATGTAGTATACCATGGCATCCTTTCAAAGGACAAGAAGATACAAGAACAGTAAGAGAGCTCTGAGCATATACCATTTCTTACTCTTATCATATGGTCCCATCTACTGGAACTATCATAAATAAATGTCTACTTGCTTGCTTCCTTTATTCCATCATTTCTTTCTTTCAAATTTTATAAATTTTATCATACAAATTGCAAATAAAACAAATTACATTCCGTGTCAATTAGACCCTAGTCTATGTGTCTCAATGAACTTTAATACAGTTTGAATAGAAAATAGTTTGAGTAGTTGTTTTTAACAATATTTCAAATTTGTGATATCATTCAGTTGTAAAAACCACACACACACACAGAGGGGGAGAGAGAGAGAGAGGGAGAGAGAGAAAAAGAGAAATAGAGAGAGAGAGAGAGAGAGAGAGAGAGAGAGAGAGAGAGAGAGAGAACCAGACAGACCTAGAGCCTGTTGGACTTTGGATCCTTTCATTTTATAGCATCTCTAGAACTTTCATTGTGTTTCTGAGCAGTTTTGCACTTCATCCCTACTAGATTGCTTTCATAGAGATAGAAGGTTCTATGCATGGTACTGGGCTCAGTGGCAATAGTGACAGGACTAGCAAGATATGTCAGTAACCAATTACATTATGATTGGATTTAAGACACACTTACAAAAAGCAACTCCTGTCTGATATTCAACTGGCACCCAAACCCCTGGCTATCTTCATAATGGGCTCTAGCATAAAGCTAAGTACTAATATTCTGCTAAATCATTATACTAATAAAATGCCCCATACGTTCTTATGCTTCTAGCCATGTTAGGGTATCTCAGTCCTTACAACATGAGCTTCTTTTTATAGCAGACAAACATTAATTTAGACTCCTAAATTAATAGGAGAATAATACAGAGAATTAGGAGAATTAATACAGAGAATAAAAGACTGTGCAGTTCTCAGCTCTAAGTGGTCATCCATATAATACCTCCTTCCCTCAAAGCTCAGGCATCATTACAGAAGAGGGTACAAGAGAAATGTCAGAACCAGACCTGTCATTTTTATGAAAACTTTCTTTGGTGGATATGACAGCACCAGGACTGTTGCACACACGAACTCACAGTAGCTGTGACTATTTGTACAAAACCTGTAAAAGATAAAGGCAGTCAAAAATTCTAGCAGGAATGGGGAGGACTCATAGAGTTGCACCGTAGATGATGAGCTGTTGGTAATTGAATGCGGGGGGGGGGGAGAACCAAAGATAATTGAAGCTGCTCTCTGGAGAGGCTGTGTTTACACTCCAGTAGTTGTTTCTATACCCATTGCACAGACAAGTAACAGTAAGTGGACTAAAGACGTTTTCAAAAAAATACACAAAGTTGAGAGGGAAAAGGAGTGGGAGAGAAAGGGAAGGAAGTGGAAGTGAGGGGCTGGGGGTACATTTGATCAAAATACATTATATGAAATGCATACATTCTATGAGATTATCAGGAAAATTGGAAACCAAACAATCTTCTCATGTTCACTTGCTGACAGGAAACAGTTTTACACACACACACATACACACAAAGAGAGAAAGAGAGACACTATACTTTGTACTCTAAGATAAAGGAATTAAGGGAAAACCTGGTGTCAACTTTTACTGCCTTTTGAAAGACGCCAATTCTAGCATTTTCAGGATGTTTATTTCTTGAAATCCTCATTTGCAATTGCTATTTTCATATCCTTTGTCCACCATAAGGAGGCTGAAAAAAGAGCAAGGGCTCTTTAAGGGTGTCATCCCTGGCCCACAGTCACTGGCCTAAGCTCTGTAAGAACACAGACATGGTTGTCTGCAGGGGCTCCGATATTTTACTCCCTAAAGAGTTTGTAAAAGACAAAACTTGGGAAATTAGATCACTATATAATAAGGTACCCATTTAGTTCTAATAAAGATAGTAAGCACATATGGGAATGAATGGGGATATGTAAGGCTTCGAGTAAAACTTGTAATTTTCCATTTGGAAGTGGAAAGCAGCTACATGAACTACATGAGCTGCAGCTGATTAGGAATTTTTGAAAGGCAATAGATTTGAGCAGAATTTAAAGGCCTGGTAGGGCGTAGACTTTTCAGTAGCGATTGAAGTGCTGTGTACACTCTAAGTGAAAGAGCTGGGCTCTACTATGACTTCTAAGAAAAGAAAGAATTGCACTAATGCTTTTAAAATAACCTGAAGGCATGGAGACATTCAGTGACACTTGGTGACATTCACCTTTGATCTTTGAAGCTGCCCCAGGGGTTGAAGATACCTACATTGTCAGTTTCCATATCTCACTGGAGACATTTGAATTCCTTTCCTGGAACTTAGAGAAAGCATTTCTAACATTACAATCTCTTCCTAGGAGTTCAAATTCTAACAGGCTGACATTAGTAACAAGAGATTAGAGGTGTGAACTTCCTCAATATATGTTAACAAGGTGCTAAATGTGAGGGCCAATTATAGCTACTCTTAACTTCCTGTCTCCTGAAGACCCAGTGAATAAGCACTAGCAGGTTAAGGCTCCCACTCTGTGGTATTTATAGGATTCTCAGCTGAAACTTACTGGATTCCTGAAAGGGTAGTAGTGGATTCCTCAGGGTATTGAAGAATTTTGTAGGCCCACCGTAAATGCTCCAGATGCCTTCCAGAACACCTGGCAATAAATTCCAGCCCCTTTGGCTTCCCCTTTCTTCTGATGCAAGGTTATTAAATATGAAATATTGCATGCTGAAATGCACATAAAACAGCCTAATTAGTAAGAGGAGGAAGTGAGAGCAGGGGCACACATGCTAAAAAAGGGATCATAGAAGGGCTAAGGGGTAGGCTTCGTAATTGAAAAAACATAGGGAGCTCAACCGCCTCGTAGACTTGATGGTACAGCAGTTCCTGCTGTTCAACTCTTTCTCTTGTTCTGATGATTTTTTTTTAGCTGACAGTGGCATTATTAAAATTTTTGCTCCTCTCTTAAAAATGAAACAAAACTATAATTTTTACAACAGTTTAAAGTTTACAAAGTATTGGAGGAAATACTCTAGTTATTTCTCCTATGGTCTTTAACCGAGCAGTCTTTATCCAAATATTAACATGAGAAAATGCCAGAATACAGACTTAGTTTACTGTAGGGAAAGCAAGGGCCTCCCTCCCTCCCTCCCTTCCTCCCTCTCTCTCTCTTTCTCTCTCTCTCTTGTTCTCTTCCCCACCCAATCTCTCCTGCCCGGCATATTTTTTATTTCACCATATTCCATATAATGTTGCAAATAAGCTCACTACCATTCTGACATAGTTAAATTCATTAAAATGATATCTGCCTTAGGAACCTAAATTCAGATCTTTATGTCTCCAAGTGATCATTCAAAGCAGATGTGAAATTCTTTAGTCTTTTGAGAGTTCATTCCTAGTCCTCATAGTGATAAGCACCTTGATTTAAAATGTAAATGCTCTATTCCAACAGAAATGATTAACTTGCATTCTGTTGCTATTTTCTGGAAACTTTTTGTTGCTTTCTATCAGATCGAAGTAATAGAGTTAACAGAGAAATTCATCTTAAAAGATAGATTGATGAGAGAAAAGCATATTATGTTTACATTATGAGACATGTGGGCTCCTATGTGACATGAAGACTTTATAAATTAATAGCCAAAAACACAAGAAAGACTATGGGGATCTTTTGTATGTGTAGAACTATAATCAGAAAACAAATGCACATTGTATAATGCTGAATGTGCTGTGTAAGGCTGGTGGTTTACAAAGGCTGTTTACATTTTTTTGTGGCCTCTCCATGTGTTATTAATTTCCTCCAGGCACAGGAAAGACACACCTGTGGAAGAGGTTTGCTATGTATCTCTTCGGAAGAAGGACAAAAAATTCTTCTCTGGATTTTTAGAGAGGATCGGTGAGAGAAACACCATATTTGTGTTCCTGATGGTCTTCATCAGTATTGTATTACTATGAAGAGACTCCATGACCATGACAACTCTTATGAAGGAAACATTTCATTGGGCTGGCTTAAAGATTTAGTTCATTGTCATGGCAGGAAGCATGGTGGCATATGGGCAAACATGGTGCTGAAGTTGAGCTGAGAGTTCTATATCTGGATCCATATGTAACAACAAAAGATAGACAATGACCCAGACTTAAGCTTTTGAAACACCCAAGTCCACCCACCCCCACATGTGTCACACTTCCCCCAACAAGATCACACTTTCTCCAACAAGGTCACACCTACTAATCTCTGTCAAACAGCACCACTCGCTAATGACAAAGCTTTAAAATATATGGGGGTCATTTCTTTTCAAACCACCATGCTGATTTGGTCATTATTTACAATGCCAAGATGCTGTATTAGAAGATTCTTTGTCCTTAAGTCCACCTCTTCTCTACCTAAACTATTCTTACATACATTTTAAACCCAGTTCATTCTTTAGCTCCACAGTTTCTTTTAATCTCAGGAAAGTACTATTAATCAAATACCTTAAATATAGTGGAAATGCCTGAAAATATATAAATTGTTAAGTACTCATAAAATGGCTCATGGTGGGTGCTGAAATTCATGAACCTCAGTTATGGTGAGTTTTATCATAAATGGCTGTTTCCTAAAGTTATTACATGCATTCAAAAGTTATAATTTACAGTTATATTTATCAATTAAAGAAATTATCAATATTGGTGTGATTGAGGATGGTATCTGAAAGAGTATCAGTCTGGGTTACTACCTCCTAGGCATCATGGTAGGTTGATCTTAGCCTACCAGTCCTTAGGTTTCAATGTCTATTACATACAATGACCATATTGTCATACTGACTTTTGACTTGTGCATTTGTTAGCAAACAGAAAATCTCTGTTGCATTCTGCTTTTAGTGTAGAAAGCCTCTCTTAAATTAGAGTATACAACTAATGGTAAGGTATACACTATATTATAACTGTAGACTGGGTAATAGTACCACAAAAATGAAAATTGATGAATAGGTAAAAAAAATAAAAATAAAAATCCATCCAGTGTGGAAGTAGGGAAACTCCCGGCTTCTAATCTTACAGATAAGTCAGAATTCTTCAATGAAATATGATGCTTTCCCCAGAGGCGGTATTTAGCAATAGATGGACATAATTTTGTTTATCATAACAGGATTACTATTGTATAGGATTTTTCTGGGAAGGTGAGTGTAACAAGCTGTATTGTCAGACTATATTTTGATCACCAGTCCCCAAATAATAATACAGAGACTTCTTATTAATTGTGAAAACTTGGCCTTTAGTTTAGGCCTATCTCACTTAGCTCTTATAATTTAAATTAACCTATTTATATTCACCTACATTCTGCTGCATGGCGTTATCTCTCATCCATCTTGCACCCCCTGTTTCCTCTCCATGTCTAGTTGGCGGTTCTGTTTTTCTTCTTCCCAGAGTTCTCTCTTTGTTCCAAAGTTCTGCCTATAATTGACAAGCTATTGTCCATTCAGCTCCTTATAACACCAATCACAGCAATACAACTTCACACAGTGTACAAATATCCCATAACAAATTAGCAAGTTTTCATTTACATTATATTTTATAACAACAACAGACAAAAGAAATGAATTCACTTAACACTAGCTGGATGAACAAATGAGTTTAATTATGACTACTTACAGAAGCACAGGCAAATTATGAGCACCTACAACAAAGAAGAAAATGTCTCTTTCCTAGTAATCATGAACTCCCTAGAAATCCTTGGGGAGGAATGGAGAGTCATGAGCCATGCTACTTCACAGAAAGTTAATAGGCCTAATCTTATGTGAGTCTCCTCCAAGGGATCAAGACTACTAACAGGTTAAGATTATAAAGGCCACGTCTTACCTGTAAGACTGCATTGCACAATAACATGGATTATACTACTTGTGTTCAGTGCTAAAACAGTATGCTTGTTAGTAGATATGCTATGGCTAAAAGAACAGTGGACATGATAAGGACAGTTGGTTGAAAATATTGATAACTCAGTATGTTTAGCTAGCATGGGGATCTTGGGAGTTTGAGAACAATTTGGGCTACATAGAATCATACATTAGCCAGGGTTAGAGAGTGAGATTCTTTCTCAAAAAGCAGGAAACAATGCAAAAATCTAAACAAAGATGATAATGAAGTCATGAATATTATATGTCTGATAATATAGGTTATCAAATGAAACTATTTATCAGTTTTCAAAGACAGTTAATATACCTCAAATGTTTTTAAAGATATATCTGAGCATTAACTATTTTTAGTTTTCATAGGGAAAATAATATCTAACTTATATGAACTAATTTCATCTGGGTAGATACAAGGGTGGCAAGTCCTCGGTAGATAGTATTGGTTGGCACTGGACACATTGCAAAGGAACCCTTTGAAATTAATACAAGGTTCAGTTACCTCTGTTCTTAGGGATGTCATAGTCTAAAACAGTAGAGTAATGTGTGAGACGATGAATTTTATATAGAGATATAAATGGGATGCCATGTCATCAAAGAGGGAAGGGAGTGGTCAATAGAGAAAGAAGTTGAAAACTTTTGCTGGATAAAAGGCAACAAGGATGGTATGTAAGCTGAATTCTAAGTATATATGACAGTAGGATAAATGACACTAAACTAAAGAATGGATGTCAGGAAGAATTACAAAAATGCTATGGAACTGGGGGAGTAGCTCAGCAGTTAGAGCGAGTACTTCCTTCTCTTGGGGAGGATGCAAGGGAAATTAGCAGTAACCAAAGGATGGCTCATAACTATCTATAACCCTAGGTTCAGGATATCACACTCCCTTCTTCTGATCTCTGTGGACAAAAGGCACATGGGTTTTATAAATATATATAATATAATATACATATATATTTTACTGCACAATATGTAATATATAAAACATGGGTATGTATATAATATGTTATATTTTATATGATATAATGTATAAATATGTATACATTATATTATGTATAAAAACTAAATATATATAAGTGTGAATAAAACATAAAATAGATAAATACAAAAAAGAACAAATTTTGTTTGTCCTAGTGGTTTGTAGAAAGTCTGCATTGGAGAAGGTGAAGAACCATATGGTGACAAAGGTGGAGGTAGAGTTCAAAACCTCCTAAAGTATCTTTCTATGGTAATGCTGAAGATGAAAGTAACAGTAGAGTCCTAATGAATGGTGTGAAGCAAAGGAAGTGCCCATCAGATGTGCCCTAGGGAAACCACTCTAGCCTGAAAGTGTGATGCAGAAGCCAGTGCAGAGTGAAGACAGGAGATCTTGAGGTTCATGGAAGCAAGAGTAACCAGTAGCTGACTGGACAATCTAACTTATGTGGAACTGTATTTATTCATAAATTTCAAAATGATAAAGAGAGTTATCCAAGATGAAAATAAGTGCACCATCCAAGCACCTCACCATTCAAGAAAATACAGGCATGTCTGTGAATCAAATATTTATAGTAATTTTCCAAAGTTATAGGGAAAACAGAAAATGTGAATATTAATGTAAAAATCAGTCAGAAGTGACAGGTTCAGTTAGCTTTCAATAAGGGAACAGAATAAGAAGAGCCTCCCATCCACAGGAATGTGTATCCATTAGAGTAGGCTATTTATGCCACAGTACTTACTTATGAAATATGTGCTTAGCACTTCACAGGACTGTAATCTGCAGTGTTACAGACTCTCACCAGTTTGAGGGTCCCGAGGTGTAAAAAGATAAAGAGGCTTATCCTAATTATAAAAACAACGAAAAAGAGGATATCTAGAGTAATGCCAGTTGCAGAAAAGTTAAAACAAGAGGGACAGCTTATTCCAGGGTCTATTACCTCACTGGAAAAAAAAAAGGAATCCTCCCAGCATATTCAAAAGGCAGGAGAGGAAGGAGGAAGGGAGAGAGGGAGGGAAAGAGGGAAGGAGGGGTGGGGAAGGGAAGGGAGGGAGAAACAGAGACAGAGACAGAATATTTAACTCAAGCTTATGTTAGATAAAAAAAGAAATCAAAGAGTAAGCCAACTTTTCAAGGCAGGTGAGCTAAGGTTTAACTATCCTACCCTTGATGTCATAGTATACACTCGGCTGCAGTCTTAAGATGAACTACGGACAGATGCCAATTGTTTCACTTCCATTCTTGAAGGTGGGTCCTCTTCAATGGTTTAGAGCAATTATTTAATCACACACTTCCTAATTGGGAAAAAATGTTAACAGTATCTTAAAAAGTCTTTATCTTCCTAGCTGCCAGTGGAGCATTTGTGAAACAGATGCCAATAACAGCTTGGAAACGTCCAAAAGGATGGAAACAGCAATTACTTTTACTTCCTCTGTCTGCAGTACCCAGGGTTGGCATGCCAAGCCAGCATGATGCTTGCCAAAGGGCTCAGGTGGTATGCTGAAGAAATGTCTCACTCAGAAAACTGCACTGTGGTTTTCGTTCTCCTCAAAATTACAAAACGAAAATTGACTCAGAGTATTGATTTATAAGTCCTAAGTGGAAAGAGAAATAATTGCAATGTTTTCAATGAAACATCGTCTTTAATAGTTTACTACAAACTTCATTGGCAGTAGTCAAAAGATTCTAGTGAAATTTTTTGAATGCTGCATTTTCTTCTAATATATATATACTCAATACTCACCAAATCCCAGCAAAATCGTGTTGATGGGACATCCTGTGGAAAACCAACACTATCAGGATTATAGTCATCTTCATAGATATAGCTCATGTTCCCACACCCTTCTCTGTATACTAGACCTGGACAGACTGAGCAGTTTTGATTTCTGCCACCATATTCTTTGCTGATGTCCAACTATTTTTCTTATCTGATAGCCTCTAAACTGTCTCTCCAAACCAATATTTATGCCTCTTTTTTTTCTCAGCTCTGTCCTTCATAATTTTTCCTCAATTTTTGCTGTAAGTCTAAAGTTTGGCTTGAAAGCAAGCATACTGTTATAGTAGACCACTGCAGTCTGGTCAACTATATGTGTTTCACCAGGAGACCTTTAACCCTTTCAAAACTGCTTCAGAATCACCAGTGTCTTTCTAATCTTGGCAAAGGATTGAGTATGTAGCAGGCAATGAATCAATAGTAGCTATATAACTGAAAAACCAAGTTTTTCTTCATAAAAGGGTGTTTCATGAACCCTTTATGGGTTTGAGCTAGATTATCTACATTGTGTAGGTTGGCATTCTTGTCACAACAGTGGGCAGGGGCAGTGTCTCTGATCCTCTGTCCTGCTCTTGGGACACTTTTCCACCTACTGGGTTGCCTCGTCCAGCCTTGAGATGAGGGCTTGTGCCTAGCTTTATTGTAACTTCTTAGGCCATGTTTGGTAGATATTGGGATGCCAGCTATTTTTTTAGGGAAACTGAGAGGAGTGGATTTGGTGGTGAGGAGGGGTGGGAGGACTGAGTGGGAGGAGAGGAGGGAGGGAAAATGTGGTGAAGATATAGTGAGTGAGAGAAGAGTAAAAGGAAAAAGAAAGAAGAAAAGGTTGGTTTTTTTTCAGTGTATTTATTTTTTTTCCATTCAAAAATTTCCACTTCTCCCCTCCTCCCATTCCCCTCCCTCTCCCCCACTCCCCCTTCCCGGACCTCCAGCCTTAGGAGAGGGCGGGGTACCCTGCCTGTGGGAAGTCCAAGGCCCTCCCCCTCCATCCAGGCCTAGGAAGGTGTGCATCCAAATAGACTAGGGTCCCAAAAAGCCAGTACATGCAGTAGAAACAAGTCCCAGTGCCATTATCCCTGGCTTCTAGTCTGCCCCCATTGGCAGCCACATTCAGAGAGTCCGGTTTGATCACATGCTCGTTCAATCGGGTCCAGCTGGATTTGGTGAGCTACCATTAGATCAGGAACACTGTCACAGTGGGTGGACCAACCCCTCGCGGTCCTAACTTCCTTGCTCATCATCTCCCTCCTTCTGCTCTTCAACTGGACCTTGAGAGCTCAGTCCACTGCTCTGATGTGGGTCTCTGTCTCTATCTCCATCCTTCGCCAGATGAAAATTCAATGGTGATATTCGAGATAATCATCAGTGTTATTATGCGGCAAAGCCAGTTCAGGCACCCTCTCCTCTGCTGCCCAAGGATCTAGCTGGGGACATCCCCGTGAACACCTGGGATCCCCTCTAGAGCCAAGTCTCTTGCCAACCCTAAAATGGCTCCCTTAATGTAGATATCTTCTTCCCTGCTTCTATATCTGCCCTTCCTCCATTTCAACCCTCACACTCCCCGAAGCTCTCACCAATCCTTCCCTTCTCCCCTCTCTCTCCCCCGGTCACTTTCCCCCAACCCCACTCCCACCTCTATGCCCCCTTATGCTCCCAACTTTTGCCTGGCGATCTTGTCTGCTTCCAATTTCCAGGAGGATCCATGTATGTTTTTCTTTGGGTTCACCTTGTTATTTGGCTTCTCTAGGCTTGTGAACTATAGGCTCAATGTCCTTTGTTTATGGCTAGAGTCCACTAATGAGTGAGTACATACCATATTAAGATTTTTGTGTCTGTGTTATTTCACTAAGGATAGTGTTTTATATTTCCATCCATTTGCATGCAAAATTCAAGATGTTCTTGATTTTTACTGCTGAGTAGTACTCTAATGTGTATACGTTCCACACTTTCTTTATCCATTCTTCCATTGAGGGGCATCTAGGTTGTTTCCAGGTTCTGGCTATTACAAATAATGCCGCTATGAACATAGTTGAACAAGTGCTTTTGTAGTATGATTGGGCCTCTCTTGGGTATATTCCCCAAGAGTTGTATTGCTGGATCTTGAGGTAGGTTGATTCCCAATTTCCTTAGAAACCACCACACTGATTTCCAAAGTGGTTGCACAAGTTTGCATTCCCACCAGCAATGGATGAATGTTCCCCTTACTCCACATCCTCTCCAGCATAGGCTATCGTTGGTGTTTTTGATTTTAGCCATTCTGACAGGTGTAAGATGGTATCTTAAAGTTGTTTTGATTTGCATTTCCCTGATCGCTAAGGAAGGTTGTTTTTAAACCTTTAAAAAGATGCACAAGCTTTTAAATAAACATTTTATACTCTGGCAGGTTGTAAACTTTTGGATCAGTTTTAAGATCAAATTCTGATCTTCCTACTTTTTAGTTATTTTATCTGTGGAATTAATTGGGCTCTATGAATGATGTACATTAATAATATCCAGCTTGAGAAGTGAATATATGAAAATAAATGAGATAATGATGTAAGTTCTCATCCTAGGGAATAGTATAAACTGAATTCAATACAAGTTAGCTATGAGGGTAGTTGTTACAATTATACAAAAAGTGTCTTGCTTTACTTAAGGTACATTTTTCTCACAGATGTCTCTGGGTTATGGTTTCCTTTTTTTATACATTTATTAGAAGAAAATATTATACTTATTAACCATACGACTGACTCTCGTCTTTCTAGTTTACAATAATTCATTTTCTTGCTGATCACAGTCCATGCTTTACTTATCATATAAATATTTGCTGGAAGCAGAACTTGAATCTGGCTTGAATAGGGGGTTTCATACAATGACTCAGAGTAGTCAGGCAATAACATCAGGATGAGGCAAGAGATACGACCATGGTATTCATTTCAGTGTACAAGTCACTATTTGCTATGACACAGCATTTCAGTGAGGAAGAGCCACAGGCTTCTATTGTCACTTCTCTTCTTCACACTAATGACTTTGCAATATATTCCAGAGTAATATAAGTGCTTCAAATATCATCACGTTAAAAAGTATCAGGAGTCTGTCATAATTAATTTATCTACCCTATTATGACTTGTATTCTTTCTGTTGAAAATTTTCAAGAAAATCTATATATGTATTGTCATTTCAACTCTAAATACCTTATTACTGAGAACATTTTTAAAAGAGCATTTCTAAAGGTGCATAGGTACTATACATGCTACCAGAGGAAAAGCAATTACCCATCTTACCTAGCTATGAACCCTATGAACTACAGTAATGACATGTCTGGCAAGTCATGCCCACTGGTACAGTAATAACATGGATGCCATGAGAGGAAACAACTACTTTTCAATTACTTTTAAGGCCTCGTCCACAAAATAGAATCTGTATCCTGCACAGTTATCATGTTCAAGAACCTGTGGCTAGACAAGTAATAGGCCATAGGGGAAACTCTACTACTGGGACATAGTATTAAGCCCACTCCTAATGACTTCTCATTATGTTCAAAGATTGGGGGATCTTTCAAATATCATCAGAGAAGCTTCTTTTAGCAGCTGATGGTAATCCATACAGAGCCCCTTAGCTGGTCAGACTCAGGTTTAAATGAAGCGTGTATATCACGCCTTCTTCTTCCATGCTTTAGGATTAACGTAGAAGAGGAGGTGGAGAGAGTGAAAGGGTGGGAGGCAGTGGATGATTATTAAAACATGGTATTTTATAGACAGAATAGAGCAGATTCACATATGAATCTGAGTGATTGTAACAAGACCTGTAGAAATTCAAGTAAGACAAAAATTCTCACAACAAATGTGGCATGAACATAAAATCCTTCCCTAAGCTGAGAAGCTTCAGCAATTGATTACTCTGGTAGAGTTAGTTTAATTTAAGGGTGAGTGTAACATGGTCCAGTGTACGGACATATACACAAGAGTATTTGGACAGAATTAATGTGACTCCCTGTGTTTTAAAAATGAGAATACAAAATTGGGTGAGTATGGAATGAGGGTGAATACATCAGAAAATAGAAGAAGGGAGTAAAAATATCCAACATAATGTATGAAATTCTCAAACAATGGAAAACATTTCAAAGAAAAATATACAGAAGGTATAAATACACTTACCACATGAGTTAGCAATCAATAAGGACAAATTTGAACCTCTCAAGCTGTGTAGCTTACGATCAGCTTTATGGATTTGTTGCAAAAGAAAAAGTATTTCATAAAAACAAATTGCTTTGATTTACTTAACTGTAGTTATCAGCACTCTACATTAATACAACAGTCCATATTACATCTGCTACATTTCATCAACATACATTTTGACTACTGATTTATTATTTCCTGGGTCAAAATAATACCCAGTTCTTGTTCAGTTTATACCATACTACTGTTATTTCCACGTCATCACTAGCTTATTGTATACACTCTGAATTCACTTCTAAAATTATCTATGTTCTAGAAATTTCATCAGTGTGGTTTTTTTTTCTGACTTTAACAGTACAGACCAGCAGGACAGTGGTAGCGCATGCCTTTAATCCCAGAAATTGGAAGACAGAGGCAGGATGATCTCTGTTAGTTCAAGGCCAGCCTGGTCTACAGAGTGAGTTCCAAGACAGGCACCAAAGCTATACAGTGAAACCCTGCCTCAAAAAAAAAGAAAGAAAGAAAGAACCAAAAAAACCCAAACTGTAAGTATTAGATCTCATGAACACACACACACTTCGACTTTCCATACATGTACTCACACATACACACCTGTTAGTAAGGCGAAGAAAATTAAAGATTTTAACTGATCGTTTTTATTACAAAGTTCAGCATCAATTTTTAATCTAAGAATTTCTTCTCTTTTTATTGGTTATCTAAATTAAGTGCTTGATGGAAAGATAATTATTTTTTATTTTATTCAACTTCTTACATTTATTAACTGGGCATTTTTTCAACCAAAAAGTATTCTTTAGCCTCATTTCCTCTTCTAAGTATATTAGATTTTTAATTAGTTAGTACTTTAGTTTATAATGGAAACTTCATAGGTTATATAATTAGATTTTAAATAATATGAAATTTTTAATAATCATGATTTTATGAATATTCCACACAGATTAACAAATTTAAAATGTCCTTCATTTAAAGTGAAACTTCATCTTCAATCCAACTTTACATCAAAACATATCGTTTGTTAGCTACTATGTGCAAATCATGGGAAAACCACCAAAACATTAATTACCTGACCTTATTTCATTGCAATAAATAATAGATAATGTGACACTCTATTAATTTTAAATGCTTTACATGATATTACAATGTTCAAACAAATCTGAAACCTTATAGTCATCAAATAACAATTTCTCACTGTTTAAACCATGTTGGTAATAATTGATATGTGTATTCCTTTTGTGTCAAGGTGACTAAAACAACAGACACAAACAACAGTTCAGAATTATTGAGTCCATTGTTAGAAGCTGTACTTCATCATGCAGGGAAGGTGTTATACAACAAAGCTTTTCTAGTCATAGAAGGCAGACAAGGACATGTTTGTACTCAAGTGCCTTTTTCCTCCTTTCCTTTATTCTGTACACGTTCCCAGTACATGCTCTGGTGGCATCACATCAAAGTGGATGTCTCTGCTGTCAGTTAATTTCCTCTGATAACACCTCTCAGACAGACTCTCAAGTGTGCCCTATCAGTTTCCTAAGGGATTGAATCCAATCACGTTTAAAATAAAAATTAAATATTACAATATACATTTTCCTTAAAGTAACCTAGTTTAGTGTACTGCATATAGAATATTTATATCTGTTTCTTGATGAACTGATAGCCATATGAAGTCTAGTATAAAGTACGTAGTAAAACTTACTCTTAAGGACTAGCAAGAAGGCTCTAAGCCTAGGACTAGAGTTCAACCACAAGAACTCCCATGTCAAGAAGAATACCAAGTCCTGAAAGTTGTTCTCTGACTTTAAAACTCATACCATGGCACTTCCAAATCACCTCACTAAAAATATAAATACATTTTATTTTAAACATTTAAAATATAAATAAAATTCACATATTTCATAGTGCTTCCAAACAAAAGACATGTAGTTAGTATTACTTAACATGCTGTATGCCACAGTATTCAAACTGATGTATAATAGCTATGTCTTTTATATTATATAGATGCATATAGAAGTACTCAAATTATAAAAGTGACTTACATTGATTGCAAGTTATATTCCCATTCCCAGAATAGATAGTTTTATTTGTTTGTTCACTGATACTCACAGTTACTTTAAGGTATTCCCCATTACCTGGTGAGTTTGCTTAGCTTCCCAAAGCCTAGTAAATGTAATGACACATTATTAAGTAGTGATTATAGAATTCTAACAAACCATTCTTTGGTTTCATTGGTATTTTATATGGAATCTAGAGAAATTAATATCTTAGTTCACCAACAGTCTGGAATTAGTTTCATTCTGTACTGTTATAAAGTCTGTTTTCTTTGAATTCTATTAAAATATTTCCACTTGCAGTCATGAAATATAAATGTGTGTGTGTTTTGTGTGGTGTTGAGTATATGTAACTATATCTATATGAAAACACTACAGACTCTCAAGATCCTCAGAAGATAAACAACAGTTGCTTCTTGAGTCACTATAGTTATGAGGAAATAAGTATAGTTTTAAGTTACTAAATTAGTGGCAGTTTGTTAACCAGGGGAGTGACAATGTTACATGAAGAGAAGGATTGTGTAATTTGATGGAAAAAGGAAGCATGGGACAGTAGGTGGGGGGGGTGATGGAGTATGATAGTGATGATTATCTTGGAAACTTAATGCTACCCAAAGTGTGAGCTACTCTACAATCTCAACTAACTGTGCTATCCAAAGCCAAAAGGAGTTCAGCCTGATGTATTTATTTAGGGAAGTAGCAGTCTTTAAGGGAGACCAAAGACAAGGAAAGACAAACATGACATTAGAGAAATTTGGATCTCTGCTACCAATAGTTCATCAAAATAGTTGGAAAAAACTGAATACAGCTTAAAAAAAGAAATTTAAAAAGTCACAAGGAAAGATGTACACCTTAACACTCCCATAAACAACCTATAGATCAAAAAGGCAGAAAATACATGTGTATTGTTGAAATCAATACTACTACCCATATGCTTCATTTGATTGACAGTCATAGACATCCCATTTAACAACAGCAGATTACATGTTCTTGTTCTTAGGAGTACATGGAACATTCACTTAAATAGACTACACTCACACCAAAAATCCATCAGAATGTATTTAAAGGTCTATGTATAATTCGATATGTATTCTCAGAGCTCAATTCATTAAATAGGAAATTATAAGAGAAAGGTACTTAAAATGCATTTGAGTACTTAGTAATTTAAAAATATTTTCTTGACATCATGGGTCAAAGAATTCCCTGAAATTAAGACATTTTAAATTTGATTAGAATTTCAGGTACAACATAAAACTACCTGTGATGTAGTGACAACAAATGGCTAGAAATAAATTAAAATTTGAAGTTAAATGTATGAGACAAAAAGCAAGATCTAAATGAATATCCTAATGCTACATTTTGAGTAGATTAACAAGAGCACACACAATTTAGAATCTGAATCTTGCATGAGTAGATGCTACAGCTGCCAAGAGCCATGAGCGTTAAATAAAAATCCCAGGGCAAGGCGTATGATTCCTCTCTGTAAATTGTTGATTCAAAGGCTCCAAAAATAATATAGATATTGTTATCTCTTTTGATTATCCACCAGTTCCAGATGGGAAGACTGTATTTATGAAGACAACATATATTTTGAATTCCTCACACAGGAAAATCAAACTGGAAATAAGCTGGCCTTTTCCTTCTTCTTGGTAATAGTCACAGTACCAGAAGGTACTGCTGGAAGAAAGATACTCATCCACAGTCTGTATTGCTGTGGATGATGCACACTTCAATTCCAACCTTCCAGGAAGATGCTCCACCAGTGACTATAATGGTTGGGATTTAACCAACCATTTCCAATTCTATATGTGATTTGCTCCATGGGAGGGAAAGCATGGTTGTCTTTGCAACCCTGGTAAAGTCCTATGGTTAGGAAAGTCACAGGCCCTAAGGGGAAAGCAAATCTGGTATTTTTCTAAGTGATATGTAGACAAACTGCCACCTAAACATTCATGTTGCTAGCCATGAACTAATGCTGGTCTTAGCCTGAGGAAAAGAAATTACCTTTTTCTCCCCATAGAGCAATGACTAATATTATAGAGATTCATAACAGGTGGAAGTACTAAAGGAAGTAATGGTTGAGTGTGAATTTCTAAAAGAGTTAGCTAGATCACCCAATCGCAGAGTCAGGGAACATTACACAAGAGCAGGAAAGAGGTTGGGAGAAAAGAAGAATGGAAAGGAGAGCTATGAGGTATTATCTTCTGCATATGACATAGGCCATCACACTCATGAGTACATCAGTTATGGCTACAGGCACAGGTCTAGCATATAACAGATATAGAAAAGATAGAAGAGAGGGACTAGATGTGGATGAGAGAGTCACAAAGAATGGAAAGGTGATGAGAGAATAATATGTGTTGAATGTGATCAAACTGTAATATATTTGTGTATATAAGTCAAAACAAATACAAAAGTGTAAAAATCTATTTTCCATGTATTTGGTTTGGGGTTTTTGTTTGTATGTTGGTTGGGTCGTTGGTTGGTTGGTTTGTTTTTTTTTTGTTTTTGTTTTTTTTTTTTTTTTTTTTTGAGACAGGGTTTTTCTGTGTAACTGTCGTGGTTGTCCTGGAACTCACTTTGTAAACCAGGCTGGCCTAGAACTCATTGAGATCCACCTATCTATGCCTCCCAAGTGCTGGGATTAAATGCATGAGCCACCACCACCCTACACAAAGGAATATATCTTAAAAGCATTTGAGAAAACAAAATTAGAATTGAAAACTAAAAATAAGAACCAAGTGATCTGGGAAATAACTAATAAATCTAGAGAAGAAATCAGTGAAACAGAAAACAAAAGTAACAGGAAAATGGATAAAATTGAAATATGGAATCTGCATAACATGGATAAAGCTGATAAAACATAAGCCCAGCTGACCGTAAAAAAAGGCAAGACAAGACATAATACTTCATGTCAATAACAAAAGAGGGGTTATCTTTTCTGATACCTCAGACCCTAAAGTACCATTATAAACAAACCTTAAAAATATATACCTATAAATTTTGTGCTTTGTATCAAGTGGATGATTTCTCTGAAAGATAAAAGAGATGAAAGTGCACGCACAGACGAATAAGTCATCTCTACAGACCTATGTTTCCTAAAGAAGTTGAATCCATATTTAATAACCTTTCCAAAAAGAAAGCTCCAGAGTCAGATTCACTGGCAAATATTTATTAAAGTGGGTAAATATTTCAGTTCTGCCCTGAGGCTTGTAACCCCACAGGTATGAGTGGCAGATCTACATCCAAATTGTTGTGCAGCATACAGATTTGAAAAAGAAGTGCTTCCCTCTCTGAAACCAACATACAGGGCTTTCAGTTAATCCAACACCACAGGCAGGATAAATTCCACAAAATATTACGGTGCTATCTTCCCATATGTACTTTTTTTCCACGCATGTACTTTCCCAAAATCATGTGCAGCTCTAAAAAAGTATCAGTCATGTTTGATCAAGAACATATACTCACAGTGGCCTTTTACCTCTAAAAGATCATTCAAAATATTTACATTCCAATGTACTGATGGCTAAGACTTCAATTTATGAATTTTAGGTAAGGCAATTCAATCCACAATCTTCCATTATCCAGATCTCTTAAATTCACATTTCTTGCATGCAAAATGTCTTTGACACATCACAGAGCCACATTAGGTCATTTCCACAGTAATTCTAAATTACACTTCTTAGCTAAGAATCATTCAAATCAGGTGTGGGTGGGGGCTGGGGTGAGATGTATCCTGAGGTAAAGATCATGTGCCATTATTCAATAATTGTACAGACATCAGACAGGCATTCTTGACTTTTAGAATGTTCTAGGGATTCAAAGGTCGGTTTTTCAATTGTACAGTAAGCACTTTACTCACTGAATTCTCTTCCAAGTCCAGGCCCATAAACATATTACCCAATCTCATCCTAAACATTCTACCTCAGTCTCAAGCTCACCATAACAGAAACATTAGTTAAATCCAATTAGATTAATTTTACAAGGTACTGGCTTAATCTTCAAAACATCCCAATCTTCAATATCTGAAAAAAATGACCACCGAAGCCCTACAAGACATGCTTACAAAATAAAGTATAGCATGTTTTAAGAAATTATAGGAGAGAGAAAGAAAATCTCATTGAATACAGAGAGTTTGTAATTATTAATGTGTCAAAATTAAATTACCAATGGCTAGAAAAATGGATATATCATATGAAGGTTTCCTAGTAATTATATAACTCTAAAAGTGTTCTATGTAATAAATGTTTTTTTTATTTTTAAGTTATTTAATTTTACTTAAAGTTAAAATCCATGTATTTATATTTAATATTTCCCAATTTAAAATAATATGGGAAACAAACTATTCAAACTTGCCTCCTCAATTTTGTTTGCTTCTATCTTTTTATTATTATATTTTATCTTTATTATTTAAAAATAAATTTAAATATATTGTGATCATATTCTTTCCCTCCCCCAAGTCCTTCCATATTCATGCTTCCTCATCTAAATATAAGTACTTTTTCAAAAAGCGGGAAAAGACCCCACAAATAAAAGATCCCCTAACCAAGAAAATATCCCACTCCCCCAAAACACCCCCCCCCAAACATAACCAAATGAAAGCACATAAAGTAACCTGTGAAGTCCATTATATGTTGGTCAACTACTCCTGAACGTGAGGCCTGTCCTGAAGTAGTTGATATACACAGTATCACTATAATGGAAAAAACTGATTTTTTTTTCTCTCCCAGCAGGTATAAGTGACAGTTCAGTTGTCAATCTTTATCCTAGTGGTTAAGCATTCATTCATTCATTAAAAGCTATGATAAACTAAAATATAATAAAATAAAATTTTATCATTTCAGAAACTTAATAATATGTTTTTATTAATTCTTTGAGAATTTAGTACAGCATATTTATATCATATTCACCACTAACTCTTCCCAGATGCACCCCTTTCGCCCCCTATACTTGCTCTATTTTATTTCATTTTTATTTAGAAGAGACTGTCTTGCAGCAGAGGACCTCCTGGTCCTTTGGTCCTTTGGCTCTAATAATTGTTCTACTCTCACTTCTGTGATGTTCCCCAAGTCTTGGTTGTGTGGATTGTGTTATATATGTCATCACTGGGACAGGCACCTAGGTCTGTAGTTTAAAGACAAATCATAAATTTGAAGTGAGGGATACATTCAGTGAACCAAATCATCTTTGATTTTAAACATGAAGGGACTGTTTAGCTATGGATCAGGGTAATCTTTAGGCAGTAACAGTACACCTTCTCTTATAAACAGCATGACAATGGACATGTCAGTCACCCTAATGTAAGAATGTGGAGTTTACATCAATGAGAGTAAGTTTGGAAGAGAATATTTCACCAAAAGGTCCAAAGAAAAACATTTCTTCTGCCCAACTGCTTGATATCAGACTAGTGCCATGTGAGTCTACCCCAGTTACATTTAGTCTGCACCACAAACTTACAGAAGGTTGAGCTAGTACACAAGTGTCATTTTGAGTAACATATTTGCAACAACTCCTTCTGTGGCAGTTGAAGAATAACAGAGCTCTGACATGAAACACACTCATCTTTTGACTCATCTCCATGTTCCTCATGGAGTGATATGTGAGAGGCATGTTAGAAAATTCCTTAGCCCAACTGCACCCTCTTCACTGCCTGCCTCTTGCTTAGAGGGGAAACTATTTATTGTTTGTTTTCTCTGGGAGGATAACTAACCAAGACAAGACCTGTCATGGCAAGGGGTTGTCAACATCTGGGCTTCAGGGGACTGAAATAAGTGGGATAGAAACCTTAAAGAGTCCATTTGAGACCAACCACAAATCATGCTGGCTTTCAGAGCTTAATTTGCTGCAACATGTTGGTTTGATCTTTGTCGTGGTGATTCTCATGGTTTTTGAACTCCAATGGTCAATATAAAATTGACTTTTTAAGGAACTTTCTCAAACTTCACCTTGAAGTGTTGTTCCGTGGCAGTCGAAGAGGCACAGAAGAAGGAAATTTTTCATGTTTACTGGAAAGATATTGGTTTTATGAAAACTAGAAAGAAAAGCAAGTTGATCATGAAGAAAACTGAATCACATTGTGAAAACTGGATGTAGTAAAATTGAAATGATTTTCTTGAGTAGGGTCATGATGTATTGAGAATGGGGTTTCAAATCTACCCATCTGACATTGTGACAAGGCCCATGGGGTGGTGGTATAAGTGGAAACAATTATGCCTATGCAAATACTATATAAATTGATTTACCTTTAAGTTTCATATAAAAGTGGATCTTGGCTCAAACCAGGACCTGCTTAACAGGATAGAAGAAAGAATGGTCTCATACATAAAACTGGACCCTTAAAAGCTTGAAACAGGCATCAGTACTTATGAAAGCTGAACTTAACTAGCTTATAAAGCATAGAATATCATTTTACTATGCTTAGCAACTGCACCTGGATTTTCCTTTCCATTTACAGAAAGAACAGTTCCCAAAGAAAGAACAGTTCTCGTAATTGTCAAAATACATAATTTGGCAAAATACAAAATCTAAGTATCATTTAAAGATTTTGTATTGGTGCTCTAATATTACCAAAAAGTTGTTTACACCTTGACAATCTGCCTCATGTCAACTGAAACATGATAGCAAGCCAGTGAACAATGCCAACTCTTAGACACTCTATGCCTTACAACTCCACTGTGAAATTAGGGACCCTAATGTTAACCTGCATGTTAATCAAGAAACTTCCACTTAATTTGTTGTCTTTTCAGTTACATTTTAGATATTTTGATACTGGATATTATTCTAGGGCTAGTCTCACTCTTAGGTGCCCAGAAGTAAAATCACAAATCTAACCTGATTGGATCAGGAAATAGAATTCTGATTCGAGACAGTGGGTGGAGGTGGTTTTGTCGTGGAGATTAACATACTTTTCCTATCTTTAACTCCATTACATAGAACTAAGCTTGCACTCTCATGGGTTGCTATAGATGCTACTACAACGCTGTGAGATCTAGTTACAAACTGCCTGAGGTGAGCAAACTTGTGGTATTTCACTGCAAATGTAAACAGAAGGCTTTCAAATCTCCATGCTAGCACTACAGCTGACTCTATCTAACATATAAATAACTTCTACACAGTATGAGGTAAAACATTGCAGCAG
Source organism: Ondatra zibethicus (assembly GCA_004026605.1). NCBI lineage: Eukaryota > Metazoa > Chordata > Mammalia > Rodentia > Cricetidae > Ondatra > Ondatra zibethicus. The sequence goes on from PVIU01015475.1 coordinate 38,270, forward strand.
ATAGCTCATTTTGCTTACTGTGCAAGCAATAATAACCCTAAAGATTAAAAGCACATTGCTCAGAGGCCTCAATTTCCTCCTCTGTTAGCTTTGATAAATAAAAATGGGAAAATGAGACTCTGTTATCTGTCTTGAGAAATTATTAACAGGAAATAAACACAAAAATTAGGTAATATAAGCATTACTCTTGCCCAGAAACACACAAGCAATAGGATGTTTGACTACATACATATATTACACATACATATAGTCACACATGGCAAGGGAAGAGGTATATAAGAGAATAAGAGGAACTTATGATTTGTATGATTATAGAGAGCAAGATTGAGGACCAGAAGAATGGGCAGTGCCAACACTATCTCTGAAGGTGGACACATTCAAGATCCTGAAAAATTCAATGCATATGTTCAAATCCGATGACGGAGAAAAAAGACATCCCAGTTCTCTAGTTTCTATGGCAGCTGGGGAAAAAGAAGTCTGTTGTCAGAAACAGAATCTGCTTTTTCATTCTACGTAACTGACTGCATGAAACTCAGTCACATTTTATGGGGAACGGCCAGTTTCATTGAGTCTATTAGTCTCACTTAAAGATACTCACAGAAACAACCAGAATACCACGTTACTGAATACTTTTACACCCAGTGGCACAGTCAACAGATCACAAAATCAACCAAGATAGTCTATAAGAGGCATATGTTTCACAGTTGGGAACATAAACTAAAAAGATGGATCATACCTTTTATTGTCTGTTTCATGTACCATAAATCTTGATTCTAATATCATTCATGAACACTCATCCTCACCATTCATATTGATGGGTGCAGATTTTTACAATGGATTAATATTATTCCAAGAATAATGTATCTATGATGCCCAGAATTAGAATATAGAAGCTCTTCTCTAAGACTAAGTCACATTGTCCATCATTCTAAAAGTAAAAATAAAGCTGCGAAGGCATAAAACAGTGCATAAGATTCCTTCATAATCTTATAGCTTCCAGTTCACTTTCATGCCAATGTACATGTTTATATATAACTATGTGTGGAGCGTCTATGCCATTTTTTCCTGAGAAGTTGAGTAGGTGGCATGTATTTCAACAGCTCATCTCTACCAAATGAGAGCTATAATGTATATTTAAAGATGATGTCAGCTTTTCTAAATATAATTTTCAACTCTTCTGGGAAAAAAATAAACTGCAGAACTGTAATAATCAACATATAAATAGCAGCCACATCTTTGCCATGCAAATTTGGATAATGATATTATGGAAGAGGACTATGAGAAGGAGCCTTCTGTCACCGCTCTTTCTGCTAACCAGAGAACAGCTGGGGTGGATGACATTTTTAGTTAAAGCCCATTTGGAAAGGCTTTTCTCCCATGGAGATAAGCTAAAACCTCAAAATAAAACAATCCAAACCTGCCAATGTTTGATTGGTTTGCGTTTGGAATGGAGGTATTAAATGCCTGGTTTTCTCACAGTTTGGGAGAAAAACTGCACAGCTTCCCATTGCCCTTTGACTGCTGACAAACGAACCCGCCAGATCTCTTTTGACTGTGCATGGGCATTTTCTTTGTTTCTTACCATCCTGAGAGAACTAAGGTTAGATGCCAGTCAGACAATGATGTCTAATGTTCCAGGTCTCTCATCAAGCCTCATGAAGACAAATTCCTATGTGAATTGGATATATCAACTTCATGGTTCTGCAAAAGGTAGGGATACACTATGGGAATTCCCACTGAGGGGGTCTCCCATATGTCCATCTCAGCAGAAGGAGGCCAGGCCCCTGAAAAAAGTTACTTATACTGAAAGATTGCTAATTTCAGAAATGTTCTGCTTACATTTCTGTCATAATGATAAGACACTCTGACAAAACTAACTTAGGTGAGGAAACAGTTTATTTCAGCCTACTGGTTATAGCCCATCATTAAGGAAAGTCAGGGAGAAACCCAAGCAGAGACTTACAGAAATCATGGAAGAATTATACTCAGCCAGCCTTACATAGCCTATGATCACCTACTCATGGAATAATGATGCCCACAGGGGGTTTGTCCCTCATATATCATATGACAAGCAGGTCACTCCTCCTCATTTATGACCCATAAACCAATATGATCTGTGCAGTCACTCAGTTGAAACTCCCTTCTGAGGTGACTCTAGGCTGTGTCAGGTTGAGTGTTAAAGCCAAATAACAGTGGGTAGGTATTTATATGACAGGAGTTACAAGCATGCAGTTCTTGACTATTTGGGACCCTGAGACAGATTTATTTGGGACAAGACAGAAAGAAATAAAATATTATGTGCCCATAAAATGACACAGCCCTTCTCATTTGATTAGAGAGAAGTTTAAGCGTGGTGTAGGAAAAGGAGACCTGATGGGAATGGACGCCAAAGAGAGATCCTCGTTCTGTGGGATGGATTTCTACTTTATTCTTTCTTTCCGTTTGCGGATCAATCAGTTTGGGGTTAAAAATAAAACAGCATGTGTTTAAATCAAGCTAACACTATTTTGGTCTAATGCTTGCATCTTTGTTGAGTTATGTCTCTATCCTGTGATAGTTCTTACATATTTTTTTTCTGAAATTGCCACAACATTCCCACTTGTAAGCACAGGCACACCGTAGTACCCATGCCACCTATCCTGATGGGTCTCCATTTCATTTCCTTTCAGCTGGGCCTGACCATGAGACCTAGTCTGCTCAATAAGACATTAGAAAAGTGAACAGAGCAACTTTAAATATCCCTGTCATTAGGTTGTGTCTTTCTTACTGGGCTTGATAAATTCACACCACAGCAACAAGAGTTATATGCTAGACTTTCAATGCCCATACAGAGGAATGATGAGGAACCCTGGTTTAAAAGTTTATTTCCGATGTCGTTCCAGATACTCTTCCCTTCCCTACCCATCCAACTTTAAGTTATTTCTCAAAAAAAAAAGAAAAAAAATCTTAATACAACAACAAAATCTCCTCAAACCAAGAAAACAACACCCAAGATGAAAACGGACAAACAAAAGCAAAAGCACAAAACTGTGACCAAATAAAGGAAATAAAAGCCAACACACAGAAAACAAACAAACAAAAAAACACAAAAAACGATAGAGTCCATTATATGTTGATGAACTGCTCCTGAACATGAGGCCTGTCGTAGAAAGGTTTTTGTCTCCAATGTCACTCTATTGGAGAAAAACTAAATAAAATGATAAAATATATTTAAATTAAAAATGATTTAAGGTAATAAAGATAATAGGAAAATTTAACTAAATTATATCAATTTATTATAACTTACTACAAACTAGAGCTATGAATATGAGTACCATGACACATTTTAAGACTCCATTTTGTTTAAATAAGGATAGAATTATAGAAATCATAGGAAATAACTTGTAGTGTTACTCTGCATATTTTAAATGATACATATCAGGAAATGGCTAAGATATGGTCTAATAAATAAGCTATAATATCAATTGGGTATTGATCTCAACAATCTTGAGTCTCCTGACATTTACACGAATTTATATCCTTACTTGGAGAAAAGAATGATATTGCCTCCTAATAGTTTTTAAATTTGACAATTACTTGGGGGTGTTTTTTAAAATGTAATTTTACTTTGACAAAATATTTTCACCCTAGGACCTTTGGGGAAAAAAAACTCATAGTCCTGAGTTTCTGAGAGCAAACTTAACAATAAGTAACAAAGATCGAACCAAAAGAATCTCTTAACATTAGAAGTGCAAAGTGAACTGCGCATTCTGGGAGCAAATATCTGAAGAACTATTTATTTTACAGAAGCCATGTACCCATGTTGCTGTGTTTATTGACAGATGAGTATGTTCTCTCTTTGTGCAGTTTGACACCAATTACTTGGTAAGGTATGTACACACAAAGACACCCAATAAAACACAGTTTATAGGGTGTTCTCAAAGAGAATCACATTTCCATTCCATCCACGTCCTGTTCCAGGGACAAAGGGACTGAAGGCTAAAGCTATGGTAAAACAGATGCCAAATGGAAAGAAACTATGAGAAGACTGCATCAAGAGGCTTCTCTTAGCACCCTAAGCCCAACTCTACTTTTATTTTCAAAATATCTAAATCAGCCAGGTTCAAAAACTGAAAGAGAAACACAAGGTAGAGTAAATAATTCACATGTCTGGAATATCCATGGATGGCTTACTTTCAAAATACACAACCTAAAAAAACATGGAGTCCCTATCCCTGAGCCCTTTTCATTTTTTTAAATGACTTTATTGATTCTCAAGTTAAATGGATGCCTAGAAAGAACTGAAGCCCAATTCCCACCTTAGAACAAACAAGTATTTAGTTCATAAAATGTCAAATAAGCGTCTTTGAGTCTTAGTTTTTTAAAAAATTAAATTATACAGTCACCCTTGAACCAATCACCAAAACTCAGAATGGAATCAATTCATCCATACCCTAGAGTCAGGCTTGGAGAAGGGGGACATATCTACCAGAACAGGGAGGGGAGAAGGTTGCCATTTAACAACTGAGAAAATTCTTCAGTTTGACAAGGTGGATTTATATTTTGAAGCTGTTACTAAATGATTGATTTTAGGGTAGAGGCATGGGAAGAAATCATCTTTGGTGATTTTTATTCTTTGAAAACTGACACATTAAAGAAATCAATGCAGACATTTTAATGTGTCTGATTCTGTTTTGAAGAAGAAGTAAATTTAGCTTTTGTGGTGTTAATTCTATATACTATATTTTAACTGAATATTTACTTGTTCCTAACTCAAAGAAATGACAATCCCTGGAGTCCTAGCAACTTAGTGGTTACACCTACTCAATTATGTATTTGGCTCCCTTGCAGGATGAAGTAATCAGATGTAGACTGGTACAGACTGGCTTGAAGAGGAACGAATATGAATGAACTCATCCAACAACATGCCTCATGGGAAAAAGTATTGTGCTCATGTTGCTAATAAAAAAATCAGTATTGTGCTCATGTTGCTAATAAAAAAAAATCAGAATTTGAGCAGTCTCACATCACATTCCTGTAGTAAAGAGGGTGGGGATAACACACCAGGTAAGGCAGGATGCAGAAGATAAAAAGTAGGTATGACTCAAGTAAGGACATGAGAAGGAAAAGAAAAAAAAAGGTAGCAGATGAGGCTTACAGAGGGAACCCAAAAAACAGTCACTCAGGAGGGTCAGGATATTCACATAGATACTGGACTCTTAGCAAAATGAAGAAGACTGGAATACTGAAGGCATGAGTTTCAGCAATGGAGAAGTTTTCAAAATGAGTGTTTGGGGAACTGACACTTTCCTCCTCTGTAGTTTCTTGTGGCTTTGCTTTTCTTGCTGTTTTCCTTAATTTGGGAATTAAGCTAGGCAATAGGATAGGTTTATGACTGCAGGAATCTAGGGGGTTGGTTAGAGAATAATGAACAACACAGAGAATATAAAATGAGGGCGCTCCATCCACAGTCAGTCCCATGTACTCTTTTCTACATTTTGGACCCTCAAATACTTAATGTTCCCGGTTGGTAGTAAATAAACACTCAAAACTCAGTTTAACTATCATTTTACACACATAAGCTAATAAGGCTGCTAATTCTGTCTCATTCTTAAGAATTTCTATGATAAAAATGTGCAATTTATCAAATTGTATTTTATTAATTTGTTTATCCAGCTCTTTCTGGATAGTAAAAACCATTGTTTGATTATCATTGTATCCATAGTATCTATAGTAGTATTGGTGTCTTGATTTGTCTATTTAAATAACACTCCTTAGGGTGAAATCATGTTAAGTACAGTACCACCATGGTGACATGTACCTGTGGGATAGGCAAAGAGAATGTCATCAACTCTACAGTCTTCCTGTGTCAAATGATTGATAGATCTTAGAACTTTAGACATGACTTCTAAAATATTTTAATATGTGATTATGATTTTCCAAATAGATATTTGTAAAGAAAACCGGTATCTGTAACAAAAGATTGTGAATAACTAAATATGATATTGCATGTTTTGGAGCCTTTTCTACATAAGATGGTCTTGTGTTACTCATATTTAGAATCAAAATTACAGAACCAAATTTTCTCATCTTTAAATAGGCCATTTGCTTTGGAATAATCCTCTTGTACACTGTAAAGATTTGTCAATTGAGTTGATTTAATAAAACACTGATTTGCTAGTAGCCAGGCAGGAAGTATAGGTGGGGCAACCAAACTAGGAAAATTCTGGGAAGAGAAAGAGTAGAGTGAGAAAAGTTGCCAGATAGATAAAGAAGGAGCAGGAGATAAGCGTTCCATGCTAATAAAGGTACTACCACGTGACAGAGCTTAAAAAGAAATAAGGATTAATTTAAGTGTAAGAGTTAGATAGTAATAAGTATGAGCTATTGACTGAGCATTTATAATTTATATTAAGTCTCCAAGTCAATTATTTAAGAAGAGGCTGTCAGATATTTGAGAACTAGAATGGTGATAGAGAAACTTCTGACTACAATCATTATATCTTATATATAAGAATAAAAGATTCAGATATTGCCTTTTTTCTAAACTTTATGGTTCTTACCCTCTCATAATTAACTGGTTGAATATAATGTTTAAAAGTAATGAGCATTGTGTATTTAAAAAACTGAAGAGCTAAAATTTCATTTCCAGGTTTTGTCTCTGTTTAATCACTTTAAAATCTTCTTAAGAAATAATGAGATTAACATTTTCTTTTTATTTTCATGCTCTATTGATCAGTTGATTTGGATGGAACTCATGTATTTGCACGTATTGTTGCTTTGCCTATGGTTTTACTTATTTATTATTTTTTTAGTTTTAGGGTATAATAGCTCAAATTTCTCAAAACACTCTATATTTAGTTATACTGTAATTTTGTTTTAGTCTCGCTTCTTATTCTATTCTTTTCTGCTTCAAGTTCTTCTTTCTCTCTCTTTTCTTTACTCTCAGGTTTACCAAACATTGTGAGCTCAAAGCCTGAGATCTAAGAAATGTTCAAGAAATATTGTTGGTAAGGGTACATACATTAGAGAACAAATGATGGCTGAAGGAACAAGAGTATGGGTGTCTCCAGTAAGTCCTTACTCAGTTTTTCTATATCTGATTCCAAGTACTTGGCAAATATCCTCTCTCAGTTGTCTGTTAATTCTGGTACAGGCTTGATATAGAAAACCTCCAGTTGAGAGGGTTCAGTTAATAAGTCCAGGAGGGAAGAAAACAAAGTTGGGAAGCAATAGGAAAGGGGCCCACAGGAGATTGTTAGCAAAGGCTGACATGCTCGCACTTAATAGGCGAAAACAGCCCACAGGAGACAGCAGGTGCTTGCTTCCCTTAATTTAGTCCCCAGTAAAGAATGCTATTTAGCTTAAAGGAAATTATACTGTGGCTAAACTGGTTTGGTGGAAATGGTAAGGCAGCTTGGGTCAGCTCCTTGTTTAACTGGAGTGATCTGGAAGAATAGTATAGAAACAGAATACAGGCTGTAATAATGAAGACATAAGCTGCTCTTTAAAATAAAAAAAAAATTGGCACTAAAACAAAGAGAAGTTAATGTTGAGGTTTTTGAAAGTGTTCTGGTATTTAAAAGGAGATAGGCCTTTATGCTCGGCACCGCTTCTTCTGTGGACCTGCACATCGGGCTTGTGGGTAAGATTAGACGTTTCTGCAGTGTCATACATACTGACTTAGACTTAGTTTCAGGGGCTCCCTGTTGTAAAACAATGCCTGTTTATATACCACCTAGGAGAAACTCATATTTCCTTTCCCATCTCTGTCCCATCATTGGTCATTTCCAAGCTGAAGTTCCTTAATGTTGGAAAGCTCTTGGCTTTTAGTAAGCAGCCTTCTTTTGCTGACCATGGTTGACAATGACTTCTGAGCTCAGCTTCTAACCTCTTATTCTGACATGATCATTGTCCATGACTGTTATTTGTGGAGATATCTTTGTCTGTATCATCTCCCATTCAAGGAAACACATGAAAAAGTAATAACAGCTAAGGAAACTTCCACTCTTGTTTTCATCCATTCCAGAAATATTAGGAGTATCTCTGACTGCTCTCTTTATCCTTCTTTCATTCATGGGGTTTTCATTTTCGAGTTGTTTTTTCCATTTCATTTCCAGGCTTTCTAGCTTAATTTATGCTAAAAATCAGTCTGTCACTAAATAATGAGAGTAGCTTTATAACTACTCTGTCTGATTTTATCTAGATTTATTTATCTATGTCCAAAACTCCAAACAAGTTTTATAAACATTACTTTTCTCTTGCCAACACTGTATTCGGAATGCATCTGGAAGATTCTATAATGATCACATGGGTGACTTCAGTCACTATTCATTAATCTTCTCTCCATTTCAAGAACTTGTTTCTGATAGTTTAAAGGTATACATGTGAATTTAGGATGATTCAGGACAATAACTTGTTATGAAATAGGCAATGAGAGAGTATAAGGTATTAATAAAACAAGTAGTTACAAGAACAAAGAAGATACACACAGAGAGATCTGAAATGATGAAACATTGATTGTGCTCTGACAAGAACAGAGGCATTGGGCAAAGTATATGGTGTAGACAGAAGCATGGAGGGTCATGAACAGAATTCTAGAGGCAGCTAAATTCTAGAGGCAGATGATTCAGTACTGAGAATAAGCAAGACGGACCAAAGAAAGGTCAGGTTGTGAAAGATTCTGTCACGGTGTTCTGAGTTCATGTTTACTGCTGAGATTAAACACCCAACACAAGAGAGAAAGGGTATTATTTTATATTACAATTAATTCCAGATTATAGGCCGTCATGGGAGGAAGTAGCTGCTGGCAAGAGTTTGACACAGATGCAAACACCACATCCCCAGTAGAGAGCAGAGAGAAGGATCATATAGATGATGATGCCTGTACTTTCATCTGTCTTTTTTTCCATTTTACATACTTTCAGATATTTTTTTCCTCAGGAAATGGTGCTGTCCACAATGGGTTGTGTCTTCCTATATCAATTAACAATCACAATATTTTTTATAGACATATCTAAAGGCCAACCTAATCTAAACAAATTCTTAACTAAAACTTTCTTCTGAGGTTATTCTAGGCTAAAGTAAGTTGACATTTAAAACTACCCAGTATACATACCAAAGAAGAGAACAGTGACATTATCTGAGGCTAATCACTTACCAAGTAATTCTAGACCTCCATCGTACATGCACAGCAAGGATGACGATAAGAAATATGAAACAAATTTATATGAAGATGGCCTGTAAAACCACAGGCTAACAATCACATTTTAGATGAAGGATGATTTACAATACAATTTTGCTTAAAAATTATACTTTATCCTGTAATTTGTTTCATATTTTGTGATAAGAGCAGCTCACAGCTATTTGAACCAGAGGTCCCAGCCAAAATTTACAAGCTATTCTCTTTGGGAGTGGGAGTAAATGATCTGTTACTGGTCTGTAAATAAAATTCAGCCATCACGTGACTTTATAGTCATTCATATTTTATATATGCCAATGTATGCATTATTTTAATTACAAGGTTTCTTATGTCACAGTATCATCCAATGCTCAGTAGACAGAAAAGAAAGCCTGGACTGAAAAACAGATGAAATATTCATCAGTGTGACTATGGGACAATGATAGTTCCGGCACCCTCTCCTCTGCTGCCCAAGGACCTAGCTGGGGACATCCCTGTGGACACCTGGGATCTCCTCTAGAGCCAAGTATCTTGGCAGTCCTAAAATGACTCCAATAATGTAGATATCTTATTCCCTTCTCCAACACCCACCTTTCCTCCATCTCTGCCCTGCCACTCCCCCAATCTCTCCCCAGTCCTTCCCTTCTCCCTTCTCCTTCCCCC
>PVIU01015476.1:0-48160 GCA_004026605.1 Ondatra zibethicus
GACATGTGCTCAACTATGTTCATAGCAGCTTTATTCGTCATAGCCAGAAACTGGAAACAACCTAAATGCCCCTCGATCGAAGAATGGATAAAAAAAATGTGGTACATTTACACAATGGAGTACTACATAGCAGAAAAAAATAACGACAGCCTAAATTTTGCAGGAAAATGGATGGAACTAGAAAGCATTATTTTGAGTGTGGTAACCCAGACACAGAAAGACAATTATCACATGTACTCACTCATAGGTGGTTTTTAAACATAAGGCAAAGAAAACTATCTTACAAACCACAATCCCAGAGAACTTAGACAACAATACAGACACTAAGAGAGAACTACATAGATATAATCTACGTGGGAAGTAGAAAGTATAAAAAGACAAGATCTCCTGAATAATTTGGGAGCATGGGGACCTTGGGGGAGGGTTGAGGGAGGGAGGGGAGTGGCAGGGAGGGGAGCAGAGAGAAATTAAAAAAAATTAAAAAAAAGATATACAGAAGTCTCTCCAAGAAGGCTCAGCAGGAAAGTGGACTTGTCACAAAGCCTGACAATTTGAGTTCAACCCCCAGGACCCACATGGTGGAAGAGAACCAACTCCCTCGAGTTGTCCTTTGACCTCCACACTTGTGCCATGGCACATACACACTAAATAAATTAAAATTTAATTAAAAAAAAAAGAGCACTGGCTGCTCTTCCAGAGGTCCTGAGTTCAATTCCCAGCAACCACATGGTGGCTCACAACCACCTGTAATGAGATCTGGTGCCCTCTTCTGGCGTGCGGGCATACATGGAGACAGAATGTTGTATACATAATAAATAAATCTTTAAAAAAAAAATGAAGCTGATTTGGCCAATAGCCAGGCAGAGTATAGCTAGGTAGAAAACTGAATACAGGGGAAAAGAAGGCAGAGGCAGGGAGATGCCAGCAGCCACCAGGGAAGCAAGATGTGAGATAACAAGTCATGAGCCTCGTGGTAAAACATAGAATAACAGAAATGGGCTAATTTGAATTGTAAGACTAGTTAATAATAAGCCTAAGCTAATAGGTCAAACAGTTTGTAATTAATATACGCCTCTGAGTGGTTATTTGGGAACTGCCAGGCAGGAGAGAAACTTCCAGATACAAATAAATAAATAAATGTTTTGTTTTGTTTTTAAATTAGGGCCAGTCAGATTGCTCAGCAGGTAAAGGTGCCTGCTGTCAAGCCTCATGACCTAGCTCAGTCCCTGGTACCTACATGACAGAAGGAGAGAACTGACTCCTGCAAGTTGTCCTCTGACCTCCTTGCTTGCACTGCAGTGCCTGTTTGCCCCGCTTCCGCCACAGACACACAAAAATAAGCAAAATGTAAATTAAGATGAAGAAAAACACCCTTCTGTTCATGGGAGCGGCTGCGCAGTCTTCCTTTGTAGAACCACAAAGTCTAATGTTGATGGACTCGGGAGTCAGCCTGCCTTTGTTGTCAGTCTCTCCTCTCCAATTCTATGCGATATTGTCACGGGAGTACCTAGAGCCATAAATCTTTTGCTTAGTTTTTCCATATCATAGGTGAAGTTAGCAAACAGGAATTGGAAAAGGAGAGCACATTTCTTTACATTTTTTCTTTTTTTTCTCAATATAGTTACTGAAATATTTATTTATTTATTATGTATACAATATTCTGTCTGTGTGTATGCCTGCAGGCCAGAAGAGGGCACCAGACCTCATTACAGATGGTTGTGAGCCACCATGTGGTTGCTGGGAATTGAACTCAGGACCTTTGGAAGAACAGGCAATGCTCTTAACCACTGAGCCATCCCTCCAGCCCCTTCTTTACATTTTGAACAAATGTTTGTGTGGCACTGTTCCAATTTTACAGAAAAGATGAAAGCACTGGGCATGGGGTCAGATGTAATCCCAGCACTGTGAAGGTAGAGGCGGGAGGATCAGACTTCCAAGGTCATACGCTGCACAGAGAGTGCTCAAGGCCAGCCTTAGATATATGAGAACCTGTCAAAGAAAGAAATAAAGACAGAGGAGGGAAGGAAGAGAGAGAGAGAGAGAGAGAGAGAGAGAGAGAGAGAGAGAGAGAGATCAGGAAGGCCTCATAACCTATCAAAGTTATGAAAATCAGAGGTCGTTGAATATTCAGCCATAAATGAGACTTCATGTTACCCCATCTAAGCCTTAGGGAACATCTTGGAAAAGGGGGTGGAAGAGTGTAAGAGGCAGAGGAAAGAGTAGAGTGTTGTGGAATGCCATCTTCCAGGTAAGGCATGGCCACTGCACTCTTGAACTCTCAGCAGACACAAGCCTGGCACACTCGAGGCCCATCAGCACCCTACCGTGCTGTGGGGAGGGGCTCCCAAGGCTCACGCAGCCACGTGGACTTAGAGGCAGTAAATAATTGAAAGAGGAGGGAGGGCCAGTTTCTACAGGGTTATAATCAGCAGTCCAGTGCTCTGAAAGCAATCATAGTTAAACTCACTGAGCTCACACACACTAAAAAAAGAAGAAAAAAGGAAGAAAGGAAGGGAGGTAAGGAGAGAGAAAGAGAGAGGAAGGAAGAAGGGAAGGAAGGGGAAAAAATGGGGATGAGGAAGGAAATCAGCAGGAGTGAGAGGGGGACAAGGAGAAGTAATGGGGGGAGCGGCAAATACAGTCAAAACACATTGTGTATGTGTATGGAAGCGCCACAATGAGACTTATTACATGAACTAATATATGCCAACAAAAACCAGCTCACCAGTCCTGTGTTGACAAACTGTCAGAACTGTGTCAAACGTCTTTCTGTCAGAGAGAGACACTCCACCCCCATGGCACCTAGACAGTACTCAGCATGGGGCTCCTGGGGGACTTTTAATTCCTTGGAGTCTTTTGTTTCAATAGTCTAATAGCCAAAGAGAGAAAGAGACACATGGACTTCCTCTCCATCTCCTCACCCACCAAAGCCTTGCTTCAAAATCTACTTTGAGAGAGGAATGTGTGTATTCCAAGAGTTTGGCAGCCTAGATGTCCCCCAAATCTCCAACCAAGTAAGGTCATTCTTTACTCAATGATATCTTTTTTTTTTTAAATTTTTCCATGTAAGCCAGCCCTTAAAAGGCAGAGACAGATTGATCTCTGTGAGTTAGAGGTCAGTTTGGTCTTCATAGCAAGTTCCAGAACAGCCAGGGCCACGTAAAGAGACTGTCTCAAAAACAAAGAAACAGACAATGAGGACAACAACACACTATGTACGTAACTTACTTTTGTAAAAGTTTAAACTTTTAGCTGTTATTATAATAATATTGTGTGTGTGTGTGTGTGTGTGTATGTGTGTGTGTGTGTGTGTGTGTGTGTGTGTGTGTTGTTCATATGCTGGAGCACAGAGAGGTAGGTCACAGGACAACTTTATGAAGTCTGTTCTCCCCTTACTCCATTTTTTTTTTGAGAGGTGAGTTGAGACAGGGTTTATCTGTGTAGCTTTGGAGCTTGTCCTGGAACTCGCTCTGTAGACCAGGCTGGCCTCGAACTCACAGAGATCCGCCTGCCTCTGCCTCCCCAGTGTTGGGATTAAAGACGTGCATCACCACCTTTCCCAGCCTTTCCTTCCTCCACTTTTATGTGTGCTCTGAGGCTAGAACTCAGGTTGTCAGACTTACAAGGCAAGTTGAACCACCTCACCTGCTCCGGCCTTGAACTCTTGTTCCTCATGCCTCCATCTCCTGAATGCCAGAATTACAGGCATGTGCAACCATGCCCAGCTTGTTCAACAAAACTTCTTTAATAACTGGCATCTGTCAGAAACTGGAGGTACAGCTAGTGAGACAAGTGTACCCCTGACTTCGTGGCATTTATTCTAGCAAAGAAGATAAGCAACGCTTTCTTTCCATCACTATGACCTAAAGCTGCTTAGGGAGCCCAGGGTTTGCCTGGCTGACATTTCCATGTCATAGGTCCATCATCTGGAGAAATCAGGACAGGAGCCCGGAGGCAGGAACTAAAGCAGAAACCATGGAGGAGTGCTGTTTCGTTTTGCTCCCATGACTTTCTTATACAACCCAGGCCTACCTGCCCAGGGGTGGCAATGCTCACAGTGAGCTGGGCCCTCCCACATCAGTCATTCACCAAGGAAATGCCTCCACAGACTTGCCTGCAGCTCAGTCAGATAGGGGTATTTTCTCAGTTGAGGTTTCCTCTTCCCAGATGACCCGGGTTTGTGTCCAGTTGACAAAAAAACGGAACCAGCGCAGCCAGTAATAGGTAATAGGCAAATGCTAAGTCACAGAAAGGAAGCAGGAGGATGAGTGGATGCCTGTAAACCCAACATTTCAGAGGTGGAAACTGATGGGTCAGAAGTTCAAGACCAGGGGCTAGAGAGATGTTTCAGGGGTTAAGAACACTGCTCTTGCAGAGGACCAATTAGGTTCCCAGCACCAGGTGCTCACAACTGCCTGTAACTCTAGCTCCCAGGGATCCAACGCCCTTTTCTGGTCTCCACAGACACTACACTTACTTGTACAAACCCACACAGAGACACACGTACACACACATACACAATTAAAATAATAATAATGACAATAATAATAGCCTGGACTACGTGAGATTCTGTTTTTAAAAGAGTCAATGCAGGGTGGACGTGCACTTTTAATCCCAGCATTGGGAGGCAGAGGCAGGTGGACCTCTGAGTTTGAGGCCAGCCTGCTCTACAGAATGAGTTCCAGGACAGCCAGGACTACACAGAAAACCTATCTCGAAAGAAAAAAAAAAGTCAACCAAAAGAAAATAAAAGAGTAGTAATTCTTGGGAAGTTAAAGTTGGCTTGAACTCTGCCTGCTAGAAAGTTGGAAACATGGAGTTCCTGCCAGCATCTAAGGGAGAGGCTGGGGCGGAGGGTAGTGACCTCTGTCTGACTCTTGTTCTATTCTAGCTTACTTTCCTTCTCTTGAATTCCTGGTCATCCACTAAACCCCAGATAAACAAGCAGCTCATGCACCAAACTGGCCCACAGCCAGCCATGCTTTTCTCCTAGAACCCCACCCCCTCAGTCCCTCCTGGGCCGATGTGAATTCTCTCCCAGCTGCTTGCAATCTCTGGTCTGGAGCTGTCATGAGAGGTAGGGCAAAATACGAAGAGGGTTCAGAATCCAGGCTCTTCCGCTTCCTGGCCATGTAACCTGGGGCAGACAACTTTCTTTATAGGCCTGGTTTGTCTGCGCACTGGGCTGTTAACAGTCAGAGACTTCATAAAGTTCGAAGAAATACTGAAAACAGGGCCTGGCCCGTCATTAAATGCCAGCAAGTGTTACTAAGCACATTTCCCTGCAACCACTGTAGTAGACATTCATGTGCTATATAGCTCTATCCTCAGAAGACCTTGCAAGGTGACAGAAATGGTATATTAATCCCATTGCAAATGGGGACACCCAGGCTGAGGGGTTCAGTCCCCTTTTGCTCGCGTTTCCACCAAGAAGTGTTAACTCTCAAACCCTGGGACAAATGGCTGAGGTGCCTATTTAACAAATCGGACCTGGCCTCTAGGTTCTCCCAGCAGCCCCAGTCCCTACCTGTTACAGGGTGTGGTTGGCATACCCCACCCCCTACCCTGCATTCTCCAGCCCAGGGTCTGGACTGCCTTCCCCCAGAGGCTCTTCCCTAAATATTCCAGACATTTGGTTACCCGCTCCTTTTTTACCTTTTGCCGTCCTGGTTGCCGTACCTTGGTCCCCTCTCTCCCCTCCTCCTCCCCTCTCTTTCTCCACAATGGCCCAGGCTCAGTCTGGTCAGTCCACTGCGGACTCTCCCAGATGGTCCAGCCTCTGGCTATGCTCTCCCTTTATCTACAATTAACTTTCTCCACCATACCGAGGACCAGTCATGTCCTTCCTTTTTGTTTGTTCATTTTCATTCAGGAAGCAGCAGAGCTGGGAGTTAAACCTTAGAAGATGAAGCTGCACACCCTCCTCTCTCACTTCCACAGTCCACTGCCTCTGTCCACAGCGATTTCTGTACTTCTTCTCCCAGCTTTTCCCAGCCTTGGCTTTTCCCAAGACGAGGAAATTTTTTTTTTAAAAGATTTATTTATTAAGTATACAGTGGTGTGCCTGCATGTGTCCCTGCAGGCCAGAAGAGGGCACCATATTTTATTACAGATGGTTGTGAGCCACCATGTGGTTGCTGGGAATTGAACTCAGTACCTTTGGCAGTGTAACCAGTGCTCTTAACCTCTGAGCCATCTCTCCAGCCCCAAGACGAGGAAATTTGACAAGAGAATCCTGCCAGGTTTTCACAGGCTCAAATGCCGAACTTTTAGAAGACTGCTTTTTCTGATTGTCCTTCTCCCCATTTTACAGAGAGAGACACTGAGTCTTACCCACCTTCGATGGCTTTCTCCCTCCCTCCCTTCCTTTTTTTTCCTCCCTGTGGATACTGGAAATGGAGTCCAGGGTATTTCCATGTACCAGATAAGCCACTTTATGACTGAGCTATATCCCCAGCCCCTTGGGAGTTTTGTTTTGTTTTTGTTTTTAAGATTTAGTTACTAACTTGTGTGTGACAGAGACAGAGTATATGCAGGTGTGTGTTCATGTGTAGCACATGCAGGCAGGAGCCCTTGGAAGTCAGCAGCGACTGTCAGGTTCCCTGGCAATAGAGCTATGGATGCTTGTGGAGCATGTGGGTGCTGGCAACTGAACCAGGGCCCTCCACGAGAGCAGCCAGTGCTCTTAACTGCTGAGCCATCTGCCAGCCCCTTGTTTTGGTTTTTGAGACAGTGTCACATTATAGCTCAGACTAATGTTGGACACACAGCAGTCCTCCTGCCTCAGCCTCCAATTTTCTTATTTTGCTTTTTTTCAAGATCTTGCCTCTCCTTCACAGCTCGGGGATTACAGGCATGCGCCGTACACCTGGTAGCAGCAATACCTCTAGAACGATGCAATCTTCTCCTCTGACTTATGCAGTGATGATACAATTTATGTTCAAAGAGACTTCAAAATTGATCAGAGGTTTCATCTGAAGTGACAAATTGCCATCGCTTGGGGACACTTCCACATTCCAGATTTGCAAGTGGCAGACCTTGGGGAACTGAATGAGACATATAGAAATAGCTGTCTCAGAAAGGAGAAGCCCCAGCGCTGACAGGAAGAGCAACATCCTCAATTTTCAAAGTGTTCACAAAGTGTGAGTTTTGTTTTGTTCTTTCAAGTGTTTTGTTCTTTCTAAGTTCCCTCTTCAAAGAACTTACACCTTCCTGGCTCTAAGAATTTAGTGCCACACCCTGCCCACCTTTGCTGTTAAAGGGACAAAACTTAGATCATAGGAAGCATTTGATTTGATTTGATTTTTTTGTTTTTATATTTATCTTCTTTATTGACTCTTTGAGAGTTTACATCATGCACCCCAATTCTACTCACCTCCCAGTGGAAAGCATTTTAAACATTAGTAAAGACAAAAGAGATAATTATACAGCGTATGGGGTGCAAGCCTGCAACCCCAGCACTCCCAAGTAGGGGCAGAAGCATCAAGTGTTCAAGGCCAGTTGCAGGCCAGCCTGGGCTACATAATAAGGGCCTGCGTCAAGAAATAATTTTTTTAATTATGAAAAAAGAAATTAGAAAGCCAAGCATGGTGGTGCCTGCCTAGAACCCTCGTTCTCAGGAGGCAGAGGCATAGGATACCTGCTTGATTAAGGTTAGTCTCATCCACACACCAAATTTCAGGCCAGCCAGGGTAACATAGCAAGAGCCTAACAAAAATAAAAGCAAAGAAACAAAATACTATAACTGTAAGTACTGACAAATATACAATGTGTTCAGTACTTACACAATTTGCTGATAAAGTAACTGGTTCAACACTCCTAATGTAACAGACCCTCAGACCTTAGCACAACTGACTCCATAGTGGAAGTACCAGTCAGGCTATGAATGCACCAGTCAGGTGCATTATACAGCACCACCCACCAAAATGAAGACAAAGACCTACTCCATCAAAGTCCTTTGTTTTGGGAAAGTCTCTAAATGTACTAACTACCTACCTTGCTTTTTGTCTTCTGTGGTTCTGTTCTGTCTAGCTATCCTTGCCAACTTAAGTATGTCAACCCAGGACACAGTCTTCATGCTTAAAAGCTCACCCTGAAAAAGGCTTGGGGCTACACTGGGACCCAAACACCCAGTGTAGTTGTCAGCTGGTAAAGAGTTTCTATTGGCTTGCACCTGTGTCTGAGTAATCTTCCCTGGTGGATACCCCACAACAATGAAAGCAATTTGGAATTCAGACTGGTTGACTCACATGTAACCTCATAATTCAGGAGGCTGAGGCAGGAGGATTTCAGTGAGTTGAGGGCCAACTTGCATTACATAATGAGTTCCAAGTCAGCCAGGGCTGCAGAGGGAGTGAGATCTTGCCTCAAATAAAATAAAAATAAATTTAAAAAAATTTAGTTTGGTTGTGGTATGTATAGATAAAAGAGCTTACCTAGTATGTATGAGGTACTGGGTTCAATTCCCAGCACCACAAAGTAAATTAATTAGTTAATTAATTAAAGGAAATTTGTTAATGTACTTTAGAAGGCAGTAATTTCTGGTTTTGGAACTTCATCCTAATTATAAGAAAGAAGAGCCGGGTGGTGGTGGCACACGCCTTTAATCCCAGCAGTCAGGAGGCAGAGGCAGGAGGATCTCTGTGGGTTCAAGACCAGCCTGGTCTACAAGAGCTTGTTCCAGGACAGGCTCCAAAGCTACAGAGAAACCCTGTCTCGAAAAACCAAAAGAAAAAAAAAGAAAGAAAAAAAGGAAAAGAAAAGAAAAAAAGAAAAAGAAAGAAAGAAAGAAAGAAAGAAGAAGCATGGGTAGGCTTTTGACCCAGTGTTGGAGTGCTTGCCTAGTATGCAGGATGCCCTAACTTCAATTCCTGGCACCATAAAAGAGAAAAGAATTACAATAATAAAAAGTTGGATGTCAGGGCTGAGGTTGTAGCTCAGTGAGTTGAGGGTTTTTGTTGTTGTTTGTTTGTTTTGTTTTGTTTTGTTGTTTTACCTAGCATGTACAAGGCCCTGGGTTCAATCCCCAGCACTGCATAAACTGGGATTGGTTGACATGCCTGTAATCCCAGCTTTTGGAAAATTCAGAAACTCAAGTTCATCTTCAGCCAAGTAGTAAGTTGAAGGCCAGCCTGGGCTACGTAAGACCCTGAGTCAAAAAAAAAAAAAAAAAAGGAAATGATCCATGTATCCAAGGGGGGTTTTGGTTTGTCTCTATTTTTTTCTTAAGTGTATAGGCATGTTGCCTGCAAACATGTCTGTGCACCACAGCAGACAGTTGCTACCCATGGTGGGGGTGCTGGGGAGCTTCCTCTGGAAGAGAAGCAAGTGTACTTAGCCATCAAGACATTCCCCCCACTCTGGGCTTTTTAAGTGCTTCTCTGTCTCAAAACCCTTACCGCATACCAAAGTGGTAGTAGGAGGGCCAGACAATAGTGTACTCAGCCAGTAGTTTGACAAATGTTCAAATCTGAACCCAAGCAGTCAAGTCTTGGGCCACAAGCTCCGTGGAGGAGCTGCCCCTGATTGACATCTGGCAGTTGCCCCTGGCAGATATCCTACTCCTTTTCTCTACAATGGTGTATGGAGAAGTCATTTCTCGAGTCAGTGGCAGGCTCAGCACCACAGAGTGGTCATCTGTTATGACACTCTGAAAGGGGAAGTGGTCAGCGCAAAGTAACACAAGCAATCAGTCTCAGAATGCAAGCCCAGAAGCTCTGGTTCTAGGCCACACTCCCTCTGACAGACTCAGAACCCAGTGGCTGAAGCCCACTCAGATGTGGAGACTGTTGGGCTGGTGGAGATAGAGATGTGGTGACATTGACCCAGCTGCAGAAGCCCTTCCTGGACAAGATGTCAGGTGATCCCAGGCTAGAATCCAGGGACAAATGGATGCGGAAAACAAGACTGGTTCTGGAGGGTCAGGAGTATGGCTCAGAGGTGGAGTGCTTGGCTAACACATACAAGGCCCTGAGTTCAATCATGCAAAGCAAAACTATTTCTGATGCCACCCCACCCCCATTTAACTGTGCCACCTGCCCTCACTAGGCAAGGTGAGTTTAAACAGTGCGTAACAAGTTAGCAATGGAAAACACACTCCGCTGTCAGACAACTTGCATCTCATTGGCCCCAGCATCATCCCTGGATTACAACCAGTTTCCTAAAACAGGAGTTCTTTGATTTAGGAAGAGGAGAATAGATATGAAGCAACCAGTCTTGCTAGAGTTAATCAGTTATGTGGGATGTTAAGGGAGTATAATGCCAATGGGGTGGGAAAGTTGTCAGCAGTTACCAGAAGAGAGTCACTTTCAGCCGAGAATGGCTGACGAGAGTTGAGACTATAGAACACACCCAAGACCCTCGCTTCAGGCTTCAGCAGCACAGCAACACACACACACACACACACACACACACACACACACATACATACCTGTTTTGGAATATTAATTGAAGATATGTTACATTTGTTTATGTTGTAGAACACTTGTTTAACAACACAAAAGATGTGTTACATTCTTTTATGTTGCATTTATTTAATTTTGTAAGGCTGTGTTACTTTGCCTGTCTAAAACACCTGATTGGTCTAATAAAGAGCTGACTGGCCAATACCTAGGCAGGAGAGAGAAACAGGCAGGGCTGGCAGGCAGAGAGACTAAATAGAGGAACAAAAAAAAAGAAGATTGGGAAGCAAGAGAAGAAGGAGGAGGACATCAGCCACCCAGCTACACAGCAAGCCATGGAGTAAGAAGTAAAGAAAAAATATATAGACTAGAGAAAGATAAAAGCCCAGAGGCAAAAGATAGAAGATAGATGGGATAATTTAAGAAAAGCTGGCTAGAAACAAGCCAAGCTAAGCATGGGCTTTCATAAGAAAGAATAAACCTCCATGTGTTTATTTGGGAGCTGGTAGTTAGGTCCCCCAAAGAGTAAAGAGCCAAAAGGGTAGAGGGGGAAAGGACTAGCCAACGAGTCAGGAATGGTGATGCATGCTTGTAATAACAACGCTTTTGAGGTTGAGGCAGGAGAGTCAGAAGTTCAAGGCCAGCCCAGTCAACTCAGTACGTCAAAGACCAGCTTGCACTTACATGGGACCCTGCCTCACAGCATAAGTAAACAATAATTAATGAAATAATTGACACTGCATCCCAAGTATAAAATTATGCCTCTCCCAGGAGAGGAATGAAAAAGGAATTGGCTCTTTTGTTTGTCTCTTTTGGTTTCTGGTTTTTTGAGACAGGGTTTCTCTGTGTAGCTTGGAGCCTGTCATGGAACTCACTCTGTAGACCAGGCTGGTCTTGAACTCACAGAGATCCACCTGCCTCTGCCTCCCAAGTGCTGGGATTAGGGTGTGTGCCACCACTGCCCAGCTAGGAATTGACTCTTTTTTTTTAATAATTTATTTAACTTTATTTCATGTACATTGGTGTGAAGGTGTCAGATTCCCTGGGACTGAAGTTACAGACAGTTGTGAGCTGCCATGTGGGTGCTGGGAATTGAACCCAGATCCTCTGAAAGAGGAGCCAGTGCTCTTAACCTTTGAGCCATCTCTCCAGCCCCAGGAATTGACTCTTATTATGACTATCCTACAAAAAAAATGAAGTTTAGAATGTGATTTCTGGGGTGACATCACAGGGCCAGGGGCAGCTGAGGTTCAGACTCTAACGTCCCTCATCTGTAGCACCTGCTCATTCTGCCATGTCCAACAGGGTAGATTTTAAACTGCTGCCTGACTGAACGCGCAGCTGGGAATAGATGCTCCCAATGGACTCCCACGAGACCTGTGAGCACCAAGTATTGAACACAACACTCGGTTGTGCTTGGGTTTTGTTTTTGAACAATTCTGTCATTGTCAGTTGATGATAGCGAACTTCTCTCCCTGTTAACGTGTTTCTACAGTGTGTGGCTAGATTGTTGAGCACTTGTGGAATTAAAAGATAAATCATTTGCTTTTCCTTGAGTCACTGTCCCTCAGACAATCACACGCCCAATACCGCACACGGCTGGGACTTATTGACCACTCTTTCACACACGGTGACTCAGACTTTGTAGCCATGGTGACAGGAAACACCACCATGAACCGCGAGAACCTGCTGTGAGGAAGTCCTCCATGGGAGCCTAAATTTGCCGGCTCCTCTCCCAAGAGAGCCTC
The DNA here is from genome assembly GCA_004026605.1 of Ondatra zibethicus. Taxonomy (NCBI): domain Eukaryota; kingdom Metazoa; phylum Chordata; class Mammalia; order Rodentia; family Cricetidae; genus Ondatra; species Ondatra zibethicus. The sequence continues at coordinate 12,149 of PVIU01015476.1, forward strand.
CTTTTTACAATTGTGCTGTCCTGGTTACCTATCCTGTGTCTAGGATGAAAGTGCCCTGGCACAAGCGCTTCAGGGAGAAAAGGGTCATCATGGTTCACAGTTCAAGGGTGCAGTCCATCACGGTGGGGAAAACAGGGCAGCTAGAGTATGAGGCACAGTCAGGAAGAAAATGAAAACAGGTTGCTCCCTTTCTCCTGTGACAACAGTGGTTCTCAACCTGTGGGTCGTGACCCTTTGCGGGGTCAAATAACCCTTTCACAGGGTCGCTGAAGACCATCAGAAAACACAGATATTTACATTATTATTCATAAAAGCCACAAAATTACAGTTATGAAGTAACAACAAAAGTAATTTTTAAACTTTTTTTTATTGATTTTTGGGAATTTCACATCATGCACCCCAATCCTGCTCATTTCCCCATCCCTCCATATCTGCGCCTCATTCCCAGTGTTCCCCTCAAAAGAAAATTCTAAAAATATTAATTAAAAACAAAATATAGCAAACAAAACCCACTTTACTCCTCCATCTTTCCCACCTCTCCCACACCTCTCTACAAATCTCAGTGGCCTTGGGAGCTGTGGCACTCCCCTTGGTCCACTCTGCTTTGCTTGCAAATGTTCATTGTAAAGAACTGTTGGTCAGGTTCAGACCTCTGGATTCTGGCACCCCATCAAAACTGGACCCTCACAGAAACCCCTCCTGGATGTCCCGCCATTGCCCCAATCACAGAGATCTCAAGCCCACAGTTCTGAAGGACCTGTTTCGTCTTGTGCTCTGGCCGGCCACACAGGGTGGAGTGGTTTGAAAGAAAATGGCCCCCAAGGGTACTGGTACCATTAGGAGGTGTTGCGTTGTTAGAGGAAGTGTGTCACTACGGAGGTAGGCTTTGAGGTCTCATATGCTCAAGCCACACCCAGTGTGACAGACTGCTTCCTGTTGCTTATGAGTCAAGATGTCTCAGCTCTTGCTCTAGCTTCCAGCCTTGCTTCCAGCCATGATGATAATGGACTAAACCTCTGAAACTGTAATCCAGCACCACAACTAAATGGTTTCCTTTATAAGAGTTGCTATGATCAGGCAGATCTCTGGGAGTTTTGAGGCCAGCCTGGTCTACAAAGCAATTTCAGGATAGCCAGGGCTACACAGAGAAACCCTGTTTCAAAAAACAAAACAAGCCAGGCAGCGGTGGCACACGCCTTTAATCCCAGCACTTGGGAGGCAGAGGCAGGCAGATCTCTGTGAGTTCGAGACCAGCCTGGTCTACAGAGCTACTTCCAGGACAGGCTCCAAAGCCACAGAGAAACCCTGTCTCGAAAAAACCAAAAAACAAAAACAAAAACAAAAAAACAAAAAAGAAAGAAAATATATTACTTTAGGGGTGGTAGTAGCAAATGCCCTTAATTCCAGCACTCAGGAGGCTTAGACGGGCAGATCTCAGTGAGTTTGAGGCCAGCCTAGTCTAACGAATGAGTTCCAAGACAGCCTCCAAAGCTACACAGAGAAACCCTGTCTCGGATAGCAAACAAAAACAACAACAACAATAACAAAAGAGTTGCAATGGTCATGGTGTCTCTTCACAGCAATAAAACCCTAACTAAGACAAATGGGTTAGATGCTGGGGTGGGCCAACTCAAAGCCCTGGAAGTGGGTCTCGGTGGTAACTGAACTGGTCAGTCCTGGCCGCTGGGGCCTCAGGCAAAGAGTGGAACCAGCTCTCCCATACCCACGGTGAAGGGTGGGACCATCTCTCACAGACTCCAGGGGCAGCAGGACCATGGACCTAGACGTGGCTCTCAACAGCAGCTCATGTCCAGACATCACCATGGCCCCATTGGCAGCACAAGCCACCCAGATTAGTATGGCTCAGCAGCAGCATGGCCCAAGAACACGAACATGTTCTCAGGTGGAGGGACAGACCCTGGACTTCCATACACTGAACAAAAATAACTTTATGGTTGGGGGTCACCACAACGTGAGGAATTGTATTAAAAAGTCACAGGATTAGGAAGGTTAAGAATCAGAATAGTCTCTCACAGGCATGCCCAGAAGTCCATCTTCAGGTGATTCTAGATTTTATCAAGCTAACAACTGACACCATCACATTATGGCGGCATAAAATTTATCATTTTATGGAGCAAGAGAGATGATGGCTCAGTGTTTAAGAATACTTGCTGGTTTTGCAGCTGACCCAGATTCAGTCCCAGAACCCAAACAGGCTCACGTCCATTTGTAACTGCAGTTATGGGGGGCCCAGTGCCCTCTCTGGCCCCTATCGGGCACACAGTGGGATCACACATTTATCCTTCTGTGCCTGGCTTTCATCACTTAACATCTTCAAGATTCATCCATGTTTTCCATTGTTTGATTTTTGTTATTTATTTATTTAGAGACAGACTCCCTTTGTAGACCAGGCTGGCCTCTTCTGCCTGCCTCTGCCTCTTGGGTACTGGGATTAAAGGCATGTGCCCCCACCAACCTGCTCGTCTGTTGTGGAATATTATGTTAATTAGGCAAAGATGTGTTACATTTGTTTCTACTGTGGAAGATTAACTGTGTAAAAGTGTGTTACATTTGTTTGTGCTGCATTTGTTTATTATGTAAAGGTGTGTTGCATTTGTTGCACTTTGCCTGCCTAAAGCCCCTGATTGGTCTAATAAAAAGCCGAACAGTCAATAGCTGGACAGGAGAGGGATAGGTGGGTTGGTGGACAGAGAGAATAAATAGGAGGAGAAATCTACGCGAAAGAAGAGAATGAGGAAGAAGGACAGACAGACAGACACAAGAAGCAGTGAAAGTAAGCGATACAGAAGGAAGACAGAGACAGGTGGATCTCAGTAAGTTTAAGGCCTAGCCTGGTCTACCAAATGAGTTCCAAGAAAGCAAGGACTACACAGAAAAACCCTAACTCCGGGGAAAAAAATAAAGGAACTTACTCCTTCCTCATGACCATCCAAAGACTGAAATCCCCTGACTCATGTGTGTGATGGCTCTGGCTTCTTAAAAACCCTCTCTGGTGAATCTCCTAGAAGTAAAAGCAAAGAAAAACCTGACTGGTCACACCCAGTTCCTCTCTGCATTTTCCCATTTGTGTGGAAAATACCAGGTTACACAATGAGAACCTGGTCATAAGGGGAAGAGGGCTGACTGCAGGCAGTCTTGTAAATTGGGCCTCTATGGAGTAGAGGCGGTCTATAGGGGCAACATTTAAGGACAGGAGCAACATTGAGGACATTTATTCTGTGCCAGGGACTGTCCTAAGCAACTCTAAACCCACAAAATGGTTTATTACATTGGCAATATATATATTCTTTTTGTTTGTTTGTTTTTGTTTTTCGAGACAGGGTTTCTCTGTAGCTTTAGAGCCTGTCCTGGAACTAGCTCTTGTAGACCAGGCTGGTCTCGAACTATATGTATCCTTTAAAATAATTATTTTTATAGCCAGGTGCTGGTGGCACACGCCCTTAATCCTGGTACTCGGGAGGCAGAGGGAGGCGGGTCTCTGTGAGTTCGAGGCCAGCCTGGTCTAGAGCTAGTTCCAGGACAGCCAGGCATAGAGAGACTCTGTCTCAAAATACCAAAATAAATTTTAAAAAAATAGACAAAATTTTTCTATACAACCTTAGTTCACCTGATACTTACCCATATAGCCCAGAGTGGTCTTGAAGTTGTAGCAATCTTCCTGCCTCAGCCTCTCAAGTGCTAGAATCACAGGTGTGAGCCACCACACCTGGCCAGTATTCCCACTTAACAGAAACAGGCCCAGAGAGGTTCCATAGTGTGTCCAAAATCACAGACTAGAATCTGGTGCAGAAAGGAGCCCTGGCCACACGTCTCAGTGGCCTCTTTATTGGTCACTCTGTGACATGGAACAGTAAGCTTTGGCATTTGAATGATTTGAATCTGAACACAAGTTAGTAATAAGTACCTGAAAACAGTCCCTTAATAATCTGAGAGACTCAAACTGAAGCCAAGGTTTGACTGGACATTCTATGAGCATGAAAGGCGGACAATACAGGATGGCTGTGAGTCCAGGAAACAGAACCCATGGGCGGGTCCCTCCTGGGACCTCAGTCCTCCCTGAGGATTTGCATGCAATTAACTGTTGATGGAGAGGAACAGGCACCTTCAGTGGTGAAGGACAGGTAAGGGGTCCATACTCCAGTAAACAGCGCTAGCAAAACTCTGAGTCACAAGCAGAAAGAGACACGAAAGTGGAAGTGAAGCCAGTTCAGAAGAGGAAGGGGGCTAGGACGGGATCAGCAGGAGTTGGGGGAGGGCAAGAGGAAGCACAGCGGGGAGGGCGGAATATGTCCCAAGTACATTATACACGTGTATGAAAATGCCAGTAAGGAAACACATTATTGTGTACAATTAATATAAGCTAATAAGAAAATAATAGGTAGGAGTGCAGTGGTGCACACCTTTAATCAAAGCACTCGGGAAGCAGGGGCAGGTGGATCTATGTGAGTTCAAGGCCAGCCTGGTCTACGTAGTGAGTTCCAGGACAGCCAGGGCTACATGGTGAAACCCTGCATCCAAGCAAAGCATACAACAAAAGCTTCATAAAGCGATGGGTGAAGAGTGTGGACTGCTGCAGTCGCTTCAGGACCAAATTGGCAGCTCTTCATCAAACTAGGTGTAAGTGTGGCTCCAGATGACTGGGCGGCATTGCTTATGGGTGTACAGACCAGAGAGACTCTTACGGTGTTTCTAGAAGGTTCTAGAGCTCTGCAAGCTGGCAAGTGAATTCAGTCTCATGATTAGTAAACGCTCTGCCTGGCTTCAGCAGCAATGGAGCTCTGGCTTCCAGGCTTCTTAGAACCATTTGGGTGTCCATGTCTATCAACCAACGCCCCAAGTGCCTGATCACATAGGTACCTATGCCTGGGAAGAGTCCCCATGGGGTTTCATGCTGCTTGAGCTGCATAAAAGACCTCCTGTCCCAGCACATACAAGATGCTTAGAAGAGGTAGGGTACTGGTACAGTTACACGGCAAAGGACGGATGGGAAGGAGCCTGTGCTTACTCAGGGTTCTAGTTTTGAATATTAATGACTCTGCCACCTACTCTCTCTTTTACCTTGACTCAGTCCTTCCTAGCCTCCCTTTTCCCACCTGTAAAATGGGCAGGCAAATCTTTAATCTATAGGGTACCTGTGAGGTAGGAACGTAAGTTTTAATTTTTTTAATATAATAACATATATACTAATATGTTGTTCTTTTCCTTTTTTATTATGAATACAGTGTTGTGCCTGCATGTTTGTCTGCAGGTCAGAAGAGGGCACCAGATCTCATTACAGATAGGTGTGAGCTATCATGTGGTTGCTGGGACTTGAACTCAGGACCTCTAGAAGAGCAGCCAGTGCTCTTAACCACTGAGCCATCTCTCCAGCCCGGAATGTAAGTTTTAAAAATTGACCCAATTTAAAAACAAAAATATTTATTAAGTAAACATACCGTGGTACATGGATATTGCAAAACAATGACAAGGAGAATATGCAAATGAGCCAAGTTCAGAATGTACTGTATTAGCACAGAAACATAGAGAAGGTTATTTGATTGAAGGTGCTAGATCCCCATCCAAATGAGTTTAAGCAAGAAGGAATCCTGCTAAGAAAACCTCTTGGAACTCAAGGGAAAGTGCAGAAATGCCCTCTGGCCCCGGGAGGATGTGTATTCTCATCTCTCCAGGCTCCGCTGCAGTGATTCTCAACCTGTGGGTCGAGAGCACTTTGGCAAACCTCTCTCTCCATAAATATCTACGTTACATTATGATTCATAACAGTAGCAAAATTAGTTATAAAGAAACAATGAAAATAATTTTATGGTTGGGGTAAGCAAAACATGAGGAATTGTGTTAAACAGGTTGCGGCATTAGGGAGATTGAGAACCACTGGAAATGGTTCCTCTCTGGCCTCTGCTTTGCCTAGCACATCTGCCGTCTTTGAAAAGCCATTTGTCTGTCCAGGTGGCCACCCGACCCACTCAGTTTACACACAGACATGGTCTCAGCTCCGGAGTTTAAATGACTTCAGTACGTGGCTTGTAAATCCCCAAACAGCATCCCGAAACCACATGTCCAACTCTCACCCCTTCAATTCCTATCAGAGGATCGCGGGGAGGATCAGGGATGAGTAATCAAGAGTCAGCTGAGCATTCTCTGCTCATTGGTAACAGCCCCGTGGTGAGGTAGGTCGCACCTCCCAGCTAATAACACTAAGAGGCAGAAAGTTGAATTCCCACTTCCTAGACAGCACCAAGCATAGATGAGCCTTGAGCCTGAGTTTGTAAGATGCCAAAGTTCAAGTGTGTTGCTTTAGCTACCTAGTCACCTTCAGCTAGGGACAGCCCATGGCCATTGCCCCAAACACAAGCAGGTTACCAGCCTAGTGGAACAAGCCCATGCTTGTCTGGCAAACAGGAATCAACTGACCCAAAGTCAAGGGAACACTGGCTGGAAGGGGACGCTGGCTGGAAGGGGATGTTGGCTGGAAGGGGACGCTGACTGGAAGGGGACGCTGGCTGGAAGGGGATGTTGGCTGGAAGGGGACGCTGACTGGAAGGGCACGCTGGCTGGAAGGGGACACTGGAAGGAAGAACATGTTTTTTAAGGAACGCAAGGCTCAGGGAACCAGGAACATTTCCCAGAGCTCTGAATCTGCAGTTCCTGCTCCTGTTCAGAGAGCAGGAGAGGACCTCGCGTGAATGTAATAGCTCATGTATTTTGAATCTAAAATACCCTGTACCTCCATGGGGCCATGTTTGTTTTGCTTTGTTGTACTGATTTTGTATGTATATTTATGTGTATATGGGGGATGCGGGGCATGTGCGTGACACAACATGCATGAAGAGGTCAAAGGGCAACCTGCAGAAGTCTGTTTTCGTTCCACCATGTGGGCTCTGGGATCAAAGTCTGATTGTGCGTGTTAGCAGCACGTGCCTTTACCTGATCTCACTGGCCCAGGGCCGTGGTCCTTGTGTTCACTCTCCCATTATTGGTGTTACCGTGGGAGACGGTGGAACCGGTAGGAGGTAGGACCTGGCTGTAGAAATGGGCGGCTGGCAGGGAGCTTCTGAAAATTGTACCCATCCCCAGTTTAAAGTGCTGCTTTGCCTCCTGGCTCACTGACATCCTGTTCCTGCCACCGGTCGCCTGAGCTGCCCCGGCAGACCTTGGTTGCCCTGATGGACTGAAGTCTTCTGAAACTGTGAGCCCAAATAAATCTCTCCATCCAGAAGTTGTTTCTGACAGAAGGGCCAGGCACAGTGAGTGAAATGCGACTAACACACTTGTCAAAAAGTCACCATCAGGTGTCCAGAGGTCACCAAAAGAAGCTGCTGCCTGACCGCAGTTGAAACTGCAGTGTCCTGAGGGAGCCATCTCTCTCCCAGTCTGCACTCTGTCAGGCCTGGGCAGAAACTCAGCGGCCTTGGAAAATACGCCCCCATCCTAGCTTCTGGTCAGCTTTTGTATTATTTCCTCTGGTTACATTTGAGACAAGTTACTGGGTCATCAGAGGCTTCCACCAAACCACTTCCTCTAGAAGTGTCACAGAGACCTTGTACCTGTGGGTGGAGAAAGCAGGGCGCCATCCTAAACCCACTGTTCCCACAAAGATCTTCCGCAGGACCAGTGAAGCGTTGTTCGCCTGGAACTCCTCCCCTGCTTGCAGCAGGAGGCAGTGCCCAATACCAAGGCCGCGGCCTCGGTGGGAAGAACTGGGTAACTCAGAGTCTAAACCCAAGGTTTGGCCCTAGTCGGGATGTCAGATTCTGAAGCTCTGGCTGAAGCCATCAGCCACAGTCGCTAGTATTAACCCATGGATGGGTGAAAAGGAACATTCAAGTTCGGTATTTTCCAACAAGCTGGCAGTGCCGTCACCAGCGTCGTGGTGAGAAAGGAACCGCTGCACTCAATGGTCCGCCAGGGTCCCAGGAGGGGTTGTTCACAAGCAGAAACCTCTCACCTCCCAGCTCAGGCTGTGAGGTCCACGGAAGAGGAGACTCTGAGTCTGACTTTAATAAGACAGAGATTAATTTTTTAGCAAGATGACAGGAGTCTGGTCTGCCGGCACCATCACTTCGGTGCCCGTGTCAGTAGTGGCCCTGGAGCACTTCCGGCTACTGCGCATGTTGTAAAACTTTTCGCTGAGGTGCTTTCGGAACTTTTTGGTAAGAAAGCAGTAGATTACAGGGTCTAAGACACAGTTGGTGCTGAGGAGGCAGAGGGTGATCTGATGGGCATCATTAATAGCCTGGTGGAAGTTGGTCTGGTAGCCCAGCTCTGCGAGGGTCCAGGGCAGCTGGACCATGTGATGGGGCACAAAGCAGATGATAAACACAGCCAAGACGGTGCAGACCATCCACAGCGCCCGGCGCTTCACTTCAGGTTTGCGTTGTTGCCGTACCTGCCGCGTGAGCAGCGTGTGGATGATGACCAGGTTGCAGTAGAGGATAAGAAGGAAGACAAGGAAGAAACAGAATGCAATGAAGACATGAACCACAAGGATCGGCACACTGCGCGGCTCATAGTGCTCAAAGCAGCGGGTGATATTGCCTGAGCCATCCTTTGTGCGAACTACGTTGGTAGAGTCTGTGGCCAGGAAGTAGGATGCAGTAGCCACGATGGATATCCAAATGACCAGGCACAAAGAGATTCCACGCTTGCGGGTGGTGGCCTGAGCAGTCTTGATGGGATAGGCCACTGCCTGGTAGCGGTTATAAGTGATGACACCCAGGAAGGCCACACTACAATAGGTATTGATGAAGAAGAGGCAGCCAGCCAGGTTGCACAGGAATTTGGGTAGAATCCAGTTGCCTTCATTGTAATAGTAGACAATCCACAGCGGGAGGGTGATCAAAAAAAGCAGGTCCGCAACGGTGAGGTTCACCATGAAAATCTTTATCTCATTCAGTTTCTTGGAAGGGTACAAGCGGGCAAAGACCCATAGCACATAGCCATTGGCAACCACCCCCAATACAAAGATGACACTGTAAACAACCGGAAAGAGGGTGTATCGAAACTCAGAATCCACACGGGAGGATTCATTTTGCTCCATTGCTCTGGGCTGGAAGGGTCACCTGATCATGGGGTGCTGTATATGCCTGGAAGAACATGCAAAGATTCTGGTTAATAAACAGCCAACGAGGGACTCCTTTACCTCAATCGCAAGGCTCCTTGCTTCAGTTTGAATGTTAGAGACCTCTCTAGAATTCATGTTGAAATTTAATCCCAAGGATTAAGAGAGAGTTGACGAAGGCAGAGCCTACATAAATACGGTTAGCTGCCTATGAGATGATTCATTGGCTAGAGGTGACTGGCGCCAAGACTGATGGCCTGACTGGATCCCCAAGACCTACATGGAAGAAGCTGAGAACTGATTGTACTAGTCACCTGACTTCTGCATGTGTGCCTCTGTGTGTGTGGTGTACATCTGGTGCATGCATGTGCTGTAACTCCAGTTCCAGGGGATCTGATGCCCTCTTTGGACCTGCACCAGGCACCAGGCACACACATGGTGCACAGACATGCAGACAAACACTCATATGCATAAGATAAATAAAATAAAAAGGGTTTTAAAAAGTTCAGATTGCAAAATGTTTTAGGATAGGCCTTGGGGTACACACCTGTAGTGGAATTCACTTGACAGGCAGAGGCAGGAAGATCACCATGGTTTTGAAGCCATCCTGGTCTAGGAAAGGAGTTTTAGAACAACTTAAACTACATAATGAGAATCTGCCTCAAATTTTTTTATCCATTCAGCAGATAAACAGCTATAGCACAGTGGTCTCTTGCTTGGCATGCATGTGACCAAGGGTTGGACCTTCAGCCTACCCTCCTACTCCACCCAAAACCCAACACACCAAAACTATAAACATCCTTCAATATGACTGGCCAGTGCCTATTCAAAAGTCAGTGTCACGAAAGACAAGGAAAGCCTGAGAAACTGTCAGAGATTATTGGAGACTGAACATCCATGTGGCCAGGCATGGTGACTCACATACTTAATCTCAGCACATGGGAGGCTGAGGCAAAAGGGTTAAGTTAATATCAGGCCAGCCTGGGCTACATAGTGAGTTGAAGACTAGTCTGGGCTATAGTGTGAAACTCTGTCTCAAAACATAAATAGATCACACAAGCATACACACACAGAGCAACAGAGAGAGACAGACAGAGAAAGAGAGGCAGAGCGACTAAATGCAATTTAGAATCCTGGATTTTATCTTGGAACACAGTAAACATTTAACTAGAGAAAAAAATCTGATAAATTTCAAATAACATCCATAATTTGATTATTAATGTTGCCTCAACATGAACTTCCTGGGGCTGGGAGTGAAGCTCGGTGAGGGAACACTCGCTCTGATATGTATTATCTTGGGTTCCACCTCCAGAACTGAAAAAAAAAAGAATCGGTTCTCTGTTTTGAGAACTGTATTTGAGGTCTGTAATATTAGGGAAGGCTGGGGGAGGGAAAGCATGGCTCCTATTCGCTCTATCTTTCAACTCCATCTTTAAAAAGTCCTGACGTTAGCTGGGTGGCTACAGGTGGTGGCACAGGTGTGCAGTTCCAGCATTTGGGAGGCTGAGGCAAGAGGTTCAAGGTCATCCTCAGCAGCACAGAGAGTTTGAGATTAGCCTGGGCTGCTTCAGATCCTGTCTCAGGCACGGCTCATGCCAAAAGGTGTCCAGGAGTTATTTCAAAACAAAAATCTAGGTACATTAAAGATTAAAGCTAAAGCTAAGCATGGTGGCACACACTTTTAATCCTAGTGCTAGGGAGGCAGATCTCCGTGAACTGAATAAGGCCAGCCAGAGCTACACAGCGAAAGTCTGCCTCAAAAACAAACAAACAAATAAAATAAAACAATCCTTTATCCCACTTCTCAAACTCTACTCCATAGTTTCCCCCACTGTCCAGTCTCCTTAAAAGCTATGCTCTCCTTTTATCTTATAAAGGCTACTTAGCCAAGGTCACACCTCTGTTACAAAGTGGAGCCAGGGGTCCCGCTCTTGACTTGAATTTGGTTCCCAACATCCTTGGGTGACCCACAAGTGCCTGTAACTCAGTCCAGGGATATTTACGCTCACATGCATCTAACACACACACGCTATTTATAGAAAAACAGTGTGGTCTGGATCTCAAACCCATTTGCTCCCCCATCCATCCGTCCAACAAATATCTCTGAGCACCGACTCCCATTGGGCATACTGAAAAGCACGGCAAAGCCTTGCTTCAGGGAGCGCATCCTGAGGAGAACAGCTGAAGGAACTCAGAGAGCTGCCACACAAACAGCAAATGGAGGGCTGACAGGAAGAACAAAAAGAGATATGGGGAAACAGGGAGCACTTCTGTGAAAGCCTAGAGGAGGATGGTGCAAACATTGCAAGAGAGATTGCATGGTGCCAGGACTAAAGGAAGACGCCACATGTCCCCTGCCCTGACCTCCAGCTCTCCAGCTGCCACTCCGCTTGCACCCTGGGCCACCTTCCCAACAGTCTCCGGCTAGAGTGGCTTCTCTGGAAGGACTTCAGACCTATCCAGACCTCACAGTTCCAAAATCCTCAGTGAACCCACTACCTAGAAAGTTCTCGCTCTCTCTCCTTCCCTCCCCCTCCTCCTCTCTTTCTACCTTCCTTCCTACCGTCCTTCTGAGGCCTACGCAAGGGCTTGACCTCAAAGGTACAGATTCTGGTTAGTTCCCCCAACTTGATGGGCCTAGAGTCCTCTGACCAGAGAACTTCAATTGAGAAATTACCTAGATCAGATTGGCCTGGGGCTATGTCTATGGGAGATTGTTTCGATTGTTAATTGATGTCCTTACTATCCCCTAGGCGGATGATACTGAACTCCTCTGTGTTTCCTGCTGTACTTCTTTGACTGTGAAGTGAGTTCCTATGTTGGAGACAATGCTGTGTGTAATAGCAAGCTGCTCTCCGCCTTCAGCTTCCTGCCTTGACTTTCTTCAGTGGCAGACTAGTGTAGGCCAAGCAAATCCATTCCTCTTCTACATTGTTTTTGATCTTTTTTTTTTTTTTTTTTTTTTTTTTTTTTTTTTTTTTTTTTTTTTTTTTTTTTTTTTTTTTTTTTTTTTTTTTTTTTTTTTTTTTTTTTTTTGCTTTGGTTTTTTTGTTTTGTTTTTGTTTTTTCTAGATAGGGTTTCTCTGTGTAGCCCTGGCTGTCCTGGAACTCACTCTGTAGACCAGGCTGATCTTGAACTTATAGATCCGCCGGCCTCTACTCCTGGAGTGCTGGGATTAAAGGTGTGTGCCACCACAGCCCAGCTTGGTGAGAATGTTTATGAAAGCATCAGAGAGGAAACTAAAACAACCCCCATTCCTCCATTCCTTTCACTTGGCTGATTTCCACTCACGATTCAGACCTCATGTTCTTCATGGAGGCTGAGCCACCTGTGAGAACCAGAAACTGTCTGCTCAACATTTATTCCCAGAACCAAAACCTAATGCACAGGAACGAGCGAGAAACCTTATTAATGACACCCATCCCTTCAAGAGCCTTCCGCAGGGAAGACACTTGAAAGAGACTAAATACATTTAAAGGAACAATTGGCTGCCATGAAACTTTATTGAAAACATGTTTTATGTCTCTGATCTATGTAGCAGAACCGTAATTTGTATGTCAAATCCATGGGTCTCAGAATTCCTGATATATCAGAATAATTTTAAATATCTTAATATTTAAGAATTTTAATTTTTAAAAAATTTAAATAATTTTAATGTAATAATTTTAATTAAATATTTTGAAATAATTTTTAAATTAAAAAATTAAAAATTCATTCTGAGTCATACTATAAGTTATATTGCCAGTTATTTTAAATAAATAATTTAAAATAGTCATTTTAATTTAATAACTTAAAATAATTTTTTAAAAAATTTTAAAGTCCACTCTGAGTCATACTATGAATTATATTGCTAATATGAGAATATTTTTGTTGAAGATTTAGTTTTGATTTTTTTTTGGCTTTTTTAAGACAGGGTTTTCTTGTGTAGCCTTAGCTATCCTGGAACTGTAGACCAGGCTGGCCTCAAACTCAGAGAGATCTGCCTGCCTCTGTCTCCTGAGTGCTGGGATTAAAGGCGTGCACCACCACGTCCAGCTTCTACATTTTTTAAAAAGAATATCCTCACTATATTGTCCAGACTGGCATTGAGCAGGGTCAAATGTCCTCTTGCTGGGGCTGGCTCAGCAGTTAAGAGCATTGCCTGCTCTTCCAGAGGTCCTGAGTTCAATTCCCAGCAACCACATGGTGGCTCTCAACCATCTGTAATGAGATCTGGTGCCCTCTTCTGGCCTACAAGCATACATTGAGGCAGAATATTGTATACATAATGAAAAAAAAATGTCCTCTTGCCTCAGTCTCTGACATAGATGGGACTGCAGATGCAAGCCATCCTCTCTGGCAGAGGACATTTTATGCTGCTTCCCCAGGAAATTGCTCCTTCCACTCTCCAGGGGTGTTTTTCATTCCTAAAGTAGTCACAGCACAGCACTTCACTAAGGGTGGAATGTGGGAACTGGGGGGCCACGATGGGACCATGTATTTTTATAGTAAATACTAAAACGTTCCTTTTCTTTTTGTTGCTCTTGCTGCTATTGTTTTGAGAGATGTCTCACACCATAGCTCTTATTGACTCAAATTCATTAAATAGCCCAGGCTGGCTGGGCAATGACAGTGCATGCCTTTAATCCCAGCACATAGAAGGCAGAGGTAGACAGATCTTTGTGAGTGCAAGACCAGCCTGGTCTACAGAGTAAGTACCGGGACAGCCAGGGCTAAACAGAGAAACCCTGTGGAATATTTCTTTACACTGTGTGAATATATGTTGCTGTGACTGGTTTAATAAAGAAGCTCACTAGCCAATAGTTAAACAGGATAAGGCTGGGGGAGAGAGTAGCAAGCAGACACAGAGAGAAGCAAGATGGTCATGCTGTACTGAGAAAGCACCAAGCCAGTGGCAAAGCATAGGTAAAAATATGTGTTAATTAAAAATGTAAGAGTTGCCCACCAAAATCCCAGAAAAATTCTTCAAAGACCTCGAAAAAACAGTACTCAACTTCATTTGGAAAAGCAAAAAACCCAGGATAGCCAAAACAATCCTGGGCAATAAAAGAACTTCTGGAGGCATCACAATCCCTGACTTCAAACTCTACTACAGAGCTACAGTACTGAAAACAGCCTGGTACTGCCATAAGAACAGACAGGAGGACCAACGGAACCAAATAGAAGACCCGGATATCAAGCCACACATCTTCGAACACCTGATATTTGATAAAGAAGCAAAAAATATCAAATGGAAAAAAGAAAGCATATTTAACAAATGGTGCTGGCATAACTGGATATCAACATGTAGAAAAATGAAAATAGACCCCTATCTATCACCATGTACAAAACTCAAATCCAAATGGATCAAAGACCTCAACATAAAGCCAGCCACACTGAACCTTATAGAAGAGAAAGTGGGAAGTACACTTGAATGAATTGGCACAGGGAACCACTTCCTAAATAGAACCCCAGCAGCACAGACACTGAGAGAAACAACTAATAAATGGGACTTCCTGAAACTGAAAAGCTTCTGTAAAGCAAAGGACATGGTCAACAAGACAAAACGACAGCCTACAGAATGGGAAAAGATCTTCACTAACCCCACATCAGACAGAGGTCTGATCTCTAAAATGTACAAAGAACTCAAGAAATTGGACACCAAAAGAACACATAATCCAATAAAAAAAAAATGGAGTACAGACCTAAACAGAGAACTCTCAACAGAGGAATCTGAAATGGCTGAAAGACACTTAAGGAAATGTTCAACATCCTTAGTCATCAAAGAAATGCAAATCAAAACAACTCTGAGATTCCATCTAACACCTGTAAGAATGGCCAAGATCAAAAACACTGCTGACAACTTATGCTGGAGAGGTTGTGGGGAAAAGGGAACACTTCTGCATTGCTGGTGGGAATGCAAGCTGGTACAACTCCTATGGATGTCAGTGTAGCAATTTCTCAGAAAATTAGGAAACAACCTTCCTCAAGACCCAATAATACCACTTTTAGGTATATATCCAAAGGATGCTCAATCGTGCCACAAGGACATATGCTCAACTATGTTCATAGCAGCTTTGTTTGTCATAGCCAGAACCTGGAAACAACCTAAATGCCCCTTGATCGAAGAATGGATAAAAAAAAAAAATCTGGTACATTTATACAATGGAGTACTACACAGCAGAAAAAAATAACAACAGCTTGAATTTTGCAGGAAAATGGATGGAACTAGAAAACATTATTTTGAGTGAGGTAACCCAGACACAGAAAGACAATTATCACATGTACTCACTCATAGGTGGTTTTTAAACATAAAGCAAAGAAAGCCACCCTACAAACCACAATCCCAGAGAACTTAGACAACAATACGGACACTAAGAGAGTCTTACATAGATCTAATCTACATGGGAAGTAGAAAGTAGAAAAAGACAAGATCTCTTCAGTAAATTGGGAGCATAAGGACCTTGGGGGAGGATTGCAGGGGAAAGGGGAAAGCCAGGGAGGGGAGCAGAGAAAAATGTAAAGCTCAATAAATATCATGGGAAAAAAATAAAAAAATAAAAACATAAGAGTTAGCTAGTAACAAGCCTAAGCTATTGGCCGAGCATTTATAATTAATATTAAGTCTCTGTGTGGTTACTTGGGAGCAACTTTTGGGACAGAAACTTCTGCCTTCAAAACCCTGACTCAAAGAACAAAAACAAAACAAAACAAAAAGACCAGGATAGCATTGAAATCAAGACACTCTTCCTGCCTCAGCCTCTCAGGTGCTGAGACTACATGTATGAGTTATACCCAGCAACCAATTTCCTTTATCACTATGTCCCATCTGCACTGACAGTGCAACAGCAATGGTGAGTAACTGTCAGGCTCCTAAACACAGATCCAGTGACATCAGATTACAAAGGGAAACAGTGACTTCTTCACAACTAAGGTCTTGAAGGGTAAAAATAGATAAATAAATATCCAGCTGGTTTGGTGGTGTACACCTTTAATCCCAGAACTCAGGAGGCAGAGGCAGGAGGATCTCTGTGAGTTCAAAGCCAGCCTAGTCTACAGAGCAAGTTTTAGGACAGTCAGGATTACACAGAGAAACCCTGACTTGGGGGGAAAAAAGAAAAAAAAAAGGAGGCTGAGGCAAGAGGTTCAAGAGTTCAAGAGCAGTCTCAGTTACATAGAGAGTTTGAGACCAATCTAGGCTACACTGAAACATAAAAACAAAAACCACAATAATAAAAAATGCATGCATATATAAACACTTAATAAAATTTTTAAATGTCTTTGATAAATCAAGAAAGTTATCTGTTTAAACATTTTTACGTTTATTTATTTATTTAGAGTGTGTGTGCCTGTGTATGCGAGTGCCATGATGTGCGTGTGGAGGTCAGAAAACAGCTTTTGTAAGTTGGATCTTCCCTTGCACGACATGGGACCCAAGAATCATCTGGTCATCTCGTACACCTGCCGAGCCATCTGGTCAACCTGGAAGTTATCAATTTTACTAAACTTTAAGTATTAAGCATGCATCTTTTCAATACCCTGCGTGAGATGGATAACATCTACAAAAGGCTTCCGCAGCAAACAAAACTATAATGCGGCCTTCCAGAGGAGAGCATCTATGCAATAATTTGATCTGCGAGCTGACCTTGCCTCTGAATCACCCTGGCAAAGAAAAGAAATGTATAACTGTACAAAGGACAATGCAGACTTAATGGTTTGTGCCTCTAATCCTGACACTTGGGAGGTAAAGGCTCCACAAAACAAGTTCAAGACCCAACTGGGCTACATATGACCCTTTCTCAAAGGAAAAACAGAGAGAAATTAAGAAAAAACAAACAAATAAACAAACGAAAAAGTTAAAAAGAGCCAGGCAGTGGTGGCACACACCTTTAATCCCAGTACTAGGGAGGCAGAGGCAGGCGGATCTCTGTGAGTTCAAGGCCAACCTGGTCTACAAGAGCTAGTTCCAGGACCAGGACAGGCTCCAAAGCTACAGAGAAAACCCTATCTCGAAAAACCAAAAGGGAGAGAGAGAGAAATTGAGAAACTACTAAACTACTATTTATGAGTTTTGATGTAGTGTCAAAGATGAGCTAGTTGGAGTGATGGCACATGCCTAGAACTGTTCCAAGTTCAAGGCCAGGTCAGTGGGACCCAAAACAAAAGAGCTGGCAAGAGTGGTTAACAGTGCTAGCATGAGAATTAAGTTTGAATTCTAGCACCCATGAAAAGGCTTGGCATAGTTCTCCTGGGCAAGCATATAATACCAACAGTGAGGGTTGGAGACAGGAGGATTGTTGGAGTTGTTGGCTGCCAGAAGAACTGAAAACAACAACAACAGGGGGAAAAAAAGTGTCTCCAGATTTGACAAGAAGTGATAGAGGTCCCAGCACTTGGAAGGCAGAGGCAGGCGAATCTCTGTGAGTTCAAGGCCTGCGTGGTCTATAGAGCGAGTTCCAGGACAGCCAAGGCTTCACAGAAAAACCCTGTCTTGAAACCCCCCCGCAAAAGAAGTGATAGAAAACCCTAATATCCTGCTCCAAATGCCCACAGGTGAGTGCACCCAAACACATGTGCACATACACCATACTACACACACACACACACACACACACACACACACACACACACACACACACACACACACAGAAAGGGGGGAGAATACAAAACAAGCTAAAGTCACCCATGCTTCTGTAAATAAATCCTCATCCTTGCAAATTCCTAATGACATGCACTGGTTTATCAAAGAACCAAAACAGGCAGACAAACAGACACATACTTTCAGGGAGCCTAATTGGGAAGAAGAGCAGATCATGGGAAGGAGACAAGAGAGGGTAATGGGGTGAATGTGGTCAAAATGCATTATAAATGTGTGTGAAAAGCTGTAATGAAACCCATTATTCAGTGTAATTCATGCATACTAATAAAAAAGTTTTTCTGTGTAGCCCGGCTGTCCTAGAACTCGCTCTGTAGACCAGGCTTACCTCAAACTCACAGAGATCTGCCTGCCTCTGCCTCCAGAGTTCTGACATTAAAAATGTGCACCACCACCCGACTTCATAAAAATATTTTTAAAGTCAAAGAAAAATGTCTTCAATTATCTGAAAGAGCCCTCTCTGAGCTGGAGCCCTCTGGGCTCCGGGATAGAGCAGGTACCCTGTGTGTGCAAGGCCCAAGCTCCCTCCCCAGCACGAGACCGGGAAAAACCTTCCTTTCACAAGTACTTGGCTGTGCAGCAAGGGTTTACTGCAAACAAAGCAGCTTATCACCACATAGCTAATGTGGAAGCGGCTGTGAGATCCCCCACTGTCTCTTATTTAATCCGACATTAAAGAGCTTTGTAAACAATGTCCAACAGATGCCACTCTTTTTCCTAAACTGTTTATTTTATAAAATCCAGCTGTTTTCTGTAAAAAAAAATGCATTATTTATGTTAAGCTAGGTTAGTTTGGATTTGGTTTGGTTTTTTGTGTTGTTTTAGAAAATCCTAGCTGTAATGTGTCTCCCCCCCCCCCCCGCTCTGAGGATAAGCTACATCCCAGCCCATATGGTGAACAGCAGTAGGTCTAACCCATAGAACACAAAGGTCTTGAAACCGCCAATCAGCAAAGACACACCAGAGGCTAGAAAATATGCATAGCCCTGGCCCATAGTCTGGGCTCCTCTCCTTGAGAGTCAAGATGTCCCCTCTTCTGAGCCTTTCCTCTGTCCTGCTGGAACCCCCCAAGTGTGTGGCTCCTGAGGTGGGAAGCATTTCTGGTCTAGCTCTATTTGAGAAGGGCAAGGAGCAGGGGCAGTACACAGCTGGGCTGTTCGGAGACAGATGTGGGGAAATCGTGTCCCTACCCACCACCCACACAGGAAGTCCCTTCCTTCTTGTGGGTCTGAGCACCAGTTAATAAGACAATGATGACTGTCTCCAGAAAACTCTCCCGTCAGAGGGTTAGCTCAGGACATTGCGGGCCTTGCCCTGTCATGCCTGCCTAGGCTGAGAAAGCCTAGGGCTAGGTGAGTGAGGCGCACAGGATGTGCCTAAAGAAGCACCAAAACTTTATG
Source organism: Ondatra zibethicus (assembly GCA_004026605.1). Classification (NCBI taxonomy): domain Eukaryota; kingdom Metazoa; phylum Chordata; class Mammalia; order Rodentia; family Cricetidae; genus Ondatra; species Ondatra zibethicus. The sequence goes on from PVIU01015476.1 coordinate 31,264, forward strand.
TATCAACCTGAATAATACTTCAGTGCAATTGTTTTTCAGCAGTAGGGGTGAAATCCAGGAACTCACGAGTGCTAACCAGGTGCTCTATCTCTGAGCTAAACCTCAAGTTCTTCCTTAGCTCTTTTGGTCTCACTAAGTTGTCCAGGTGAGCATTGAACTTGGGACTCTGATGAGCTGGGACCAGGCCTCCAACACCAAGCCCAGCTCACCACATGCTTTAGATAGTGATTTCTTTTTCTGTTTCACTTTGTTTTGAGACAGGGTTTCTCTGTGTTGCCCTGGTTGTCCTGGAACTCGCTCTGTAGACCAGGCTGGCCTTCAACTCAGAGATCTTCCTGCCTCTGCCTTCTGAGTGCTGGGATTAAAGATGTGCACCACCACTGCCTGGTTTAGATACTGATTTCTATGCCATTTCCTCACCATGAAGGAAGCTTCCTGAGAGCAGACACTAAACTGTTCTCATTTCTTAGCTCCCAGTGTCCACAGCCAGGAAATGAATAAATGAAGCACTAAGCCACCATCCACAATTTCAAGGTAAATGCCAAAGAAAAGTTTTTCTGGGGAGGCAAATGGGGGGGGGGTAAAATGAAGTGGGAAGAATGGGGTTTCTCCTGCCATAAAGATATCAGTTTGATTCTGGTTTATCATTTCTTTACTTATAAGTGGCTTTAAGCAAGTAATGTGGCTCTCGGAGCCTCTGTCTCTCCAGGTGAAAAAAAAATCTTACAGTGGGAACTTGGGCTATCACTCAGTTGTGGAGTGCTGCAGGTTTGATACAGGAACCCCTAGTTCTGATATCCAGCACCACATCAGTGTAGACATGGTGATGCACGCCTGTAAGCCCAGCACTCGGGAGGTGCAGGCAGGAGAGTCAGAAGCTCAGGGTCATCCTTAACTAGATAGGCCAGGGAGTCTAGCCTGGGCTAAGGAGTCTGTCTTTTTTTAAAAAAAAAAATCTCACTGGGAATGGTGGCACACGCCTTTAATTCCAGCACTAGGGAGGCAGAGGCAGATAGGCCTTTCTGAGGTTGAGGCTAACCTGGTCTACAAAGAGTTCTAGGACAGCCAGGGTTATGTAGAGAGATCCTGATTCAAAAAATAAAATAAATCTGACACTTCTAATAAGGCCCAAAGATGAGAGTACACAACTACTGAAAACAGACCTGAGCCCAGCTGGCCAGCCTTTCTTCCTCTCCCAGGTGGCTAGTCTGTTTGGAGCCAGAGGAACAAAGTGTGGGTACCCACAGACCCAGAGCTCCACATACCAGCTCTTCCCAGCTCCAGACAGTCTCTATAGTTCATGCCAACACAGCTTTCAACAGCTCCGGATAACACCTGAGTCCTTGGTCTGTGGACAGGGCTCCCGTCAGTGCCCAGGCTGGTTAAATAAACCTTTCCATTTAAAAAAAAAAGTTTTTAAATTTAATTTGAAAAAGTGCCGGGCTGTGGTGGCGCACGCCTTTAATCCCAGCACTTGGGAGGCAGAGGCAGGCGGATCTCTGTGAGTTCGAGACCAGCCTGGTCTACAGAGCTAGTTCCAGGACAGGCTCCAAAGCCACAGAGAAACCCTGTCTCAAAAAACCAAAAGGAAAAAAAAAGAAAGAAAGAAAGAAAGAAAGAAAGAAAGAAAGAAAGAAAGAAAGAAAGAAAAAAGAAAAAGCAAGCTGAGAAAGCACTGACACTTAGAAGGAGGGGGAGGCTTGAACCATGGACTGTTCAATTTAACCTTGGGCACGGTTCCCTGAAGGGTCAAAGCTGAACAACTGCCCAGGCCCCACCCTCAGGTGGGAGTCGGTTAGTCACACATATTCTTGGAAACAGCGGGATCCTGCCATCTAGATCTTTACCCCATACCCACCAGCAATGCTAGCAGCCCTGAGGAAAGGGTTCCCTGCCAGGACAGTGAGAGGAGAGGCACCATCGGGGCTGGGCAGAAGGACGAACGCCCTGGTTAGTGCCCAGCATAGACGCTGGAAAGCTGGGTTCATCATCGGGCCAGCCCCGTTGTTTTGTGAAGTCAGTTGAGGGCAAGAGTAGAAATGTCTAAATATTTATACTGTAAATCAGACACGTATAACTTCGCTCACAAATCTTGCATCTCCTTGCAAACCCTCAGGCCTGAAGGTACATTCACCAACAGGGCGTGGACTAGAAATTGCATAGAGAGGAAAAGCCATGTCTTCCACGTGAGCACCACCACTTGGAATCAACTACCCTTTGCTTGGTTGCAAGTGTTGGTTGCAGACCCTGAGCCTGCCCACCTCAACCCAGGAACCTGGATGCCCTTCACTAGAGGAATCTCAGGCATTGGTTCTTAGCTGGGATCATATATCCTATGGAAACCAGCTTAGTAAAATGTGTTTGTACTCATATTTTTCTAGATGAGACGCCTACAGTTCCAGGAAAGAGTGTGGGATTAGGAAAGAAAACAGATCTGTCCATTTTCACAAAGTTGGGAAATGGCAGACTGAGACTATCCAAAGCCACGCTGTGGCCCAGCTGGGAGCCAGTTGTCCCTTGCCTACCATCTCAGGGTTTGCAGATCTGTCCTAAGACCTGGGAAGAGTTCAAGTGCCTGTCAGGAGTCAGGCACGGTGGCTCAAACCTTCGGTGCCTGTAATGGTCTGTGCTGTCCCTTTAAGAGACAAGCCACGCCCACTCCCTCCCCCCTTCTGCCGAGGCAAGCTGATCTTCAGCACTTCAGCTTCCAGTCTGAGTTCCTCCCTTTTCTGTCTCTCTCCCAGAGAGGTAGCTGCTACTGTGCCCCCCTTCTCTCTCTCTCTCTCTCTTCCCCCGCCCCCCGCCTCTCTCTCTGCTCTTCTCCCCTTCTCGCCTTTCCCCTCCATAACCCACTAAATAAATATCTAACCTCACTCTGCATGGCATGCCTATCCATGTCTCTGTCTCTTGCCCGCCACGTGGCTCCCTGCCTGGGACCAGCCGCCTTTGGAGACCTGCAGCGTGGTCTCAAGGCATGCCCATCAGTCTGGCTCTCCTCGTGAGACTGGCTGCCCCATCGATGTCTCTCACCCACCACGCGGCTCTCTGCCTGGGACTCGCTGCCCCTCGTGGCCCACTGCAGCCACTTGGGAAACTGCATTGTCATTGCCTGGGACTGGCTGCTCTCGGGACCTGCAGCCCACTACCTGCCGCCACTTCGGGGACCTGCCGCGTGGTCTCGGGACCGCTGCCTGCTGCAGCCACTCGGGGACCTGCAGCATTTTACTTTTACCATAACAGTGCCAGCACTAGGGAGGTGGATGCAGGAGCATTTCTGTGAACTTGAGGTCTATGTAGGTAGGGAGTTCCAGTCCTGCCAGCGCTACACAGTGAAATTCTGTCTCAACAAATTAAAACTACCAAATGCTGGCAGGAAAAAATTCCTTCGTCTAGGACCCTGCAGCTTTCTTTACACCCTGAAGTCAGGAAGAAAATGAGCAAAAAGGAGGGTGGATCTGCTCTGCATCCAGCTAACTCCAGCCCTACCGCACTGAGCTGGGTTAAATCTTCATTCAACCAGGAAACCCTCTCCTGTCTCTGAGACTCTATGTCCTTATTAGCAGTGTGAATATTGTATTTGTTTTGTTTTGTTTACATGGGGTCTCATTGTGTAGCCTTGGCTGACCTGGAATTTACTATGCAGACTAAGCTGGTCTTGAATGCACAAGGATCCTCCCAAACGCTGGTATTAGAGGTGTGCATCACCATATCCAGCTTGCAATATGAATGTGCTTATTTATTTATTTGTATACAATATTCTCTCTGCATGTATGCCTGAAAGACAGAAGAAGGCATCAGATCTCACTATAGATGGCCATGAGAGTCACCATGTGGTTTCTGAGAATTGAACTCAGGACCTCTGGAAAAGCAGCCAGTGCTCTTAAACTCTGAGCCATCTCTCCAACCCTCAATATGAATGTTTTTAAATGGACTTAAAGTCAGGCGTGGTGGCATGCCCCTAATTTCCAACACCCGGAGGGCAGAGGCAGGAAGAAGAGGAGATGAAGGCCAGACTTGACTACCTGGTCAATTCAAGGCCTGCCTGAGCTACAGAAGCTATAGTATGAGGCCTTTTAAAAAGGGGCTGGGGGTAAAAGAATGAGCCATGATGGTATGTACCAGTATTTTCAGCACCTGGGACACTAGAGCAGAAGGTGCCTTGTGTTCTGGGAAACCTTGGTCTACACTATATAGAGCTATATAGTGAAGGTCTCAAAACAACAACAACAAAAAGCAGAGAGCAGACCCCAAGTTTGGTTCTTACACTGCGAAACACAAGAGGGAGGGGGGAGTAAAGGACTGAAATAGCTGCTTCTCTACAGAAGACGCAGCTAGCCGGGCGGGGTGACGCACACCTTTAACCCCAGCACTCAGGAGGCAGTTCCATCCACAGAACCCACATGGTGAAGGAAACAGCTGGCTTGTCTTCTGACCTCCACAGATGGCTCATAGGCGCTCACACACACACACATATATATAAACAAGTAAATATAACTTTAAAGTAAGATCTTCCACCCTCTTAGTATCCCCTCATAGTGTTCTCATTGCCATTTCTCCAAGATGTGAGAAGAACTGAGGCCAAATGAAGGGATCAAATATCCTGATCACAAGCCGGGTGGTGGTGGCGCACGCTTTTAATCCCAGCACTCGGGAGGCAGAGGCAGGTGGATCTCTGTGAGTTTGAGGCCAGCCTGGTCTACAAGAGCTAGTTCCAGGACAGGCTCCAAAAAAAGCTACAGAGGAACCCTGTCTCGAAAAACCAAAAAAAAAAAAAAATCCTGATTATGAAGATTCCACACCAGATTCCCTGCAGTCACGGCACTATGCTGACCAAATTATTAATTGCAAAATGGAGATCTTTGTTAAGGATAGAGTCCCAGAGCTGGCACCAGAATGAGCCAATTTTCCCAGGTGCTGGGGATCCTACCTTGATCCAGGTGTGACTGTGTGTGTTTAAATGAAAGTGTGTGTGTGTATGTGCGTGTGTGTGTGTGTGAGGGGGGTGGTCAGCTGCCCTGGGTGTTGTTCCTCAGGTTCAGTCTTTTGAGACAGGGTTTCTCACTGAGTAGGCTAAGCCCACTTGCCAGCGAGCCCCAAAGACACACTTGTCTCTGTCTCCAACACTGGGATTATAAGTATGTGCCCTGTGACTGGCTTTTCTACATGAAGAACAAATCCAGGTCCCCTTGCATGCAAGATAAAGACAGCTTGGCTGAGCTATCACCCCAGCTTCCCTTTTGTTTTCCTTTCCTCTTTTTTTTTTCCTCTTTGTTTATGTATTCACTGTGATTGGGTCTTCTTCTATATCTCAGGCTGGTCTCAAACTCATAGCAATCCTCCTGCCTCAGCCTCCAAAGTATTGGGATTTCAGATGTGGCCTAACGTGCCTGGTTGAATTTCCTTTCTTCATATGCCAAATGATGAGAATTAAAACTTGTCTATGGCTGGATGTAGTCGTACATGCCTATAACCCCAGCATTTGGGGATAGAGGCAGGAGGATCAAGAATTCAAGTCCCAGCCTGATCTACATAGCAAGCTGGAGAAGTTGCACAAGACCCTGTCTCAAAAATAAATAAATAAATAGACAAATAAATAAATATAAATAAATAAAATCAAAATCTTCCTATGGGGGGGCTGGAGAGATGGCTCAGTGGTTAAGAGCACTGGCTGCTCTTTCAGAGGTCCTGAGTTCAATTCCCAGCAACCACATGGTGGCTCACAACCATCTATGAGACCTGGTGCCCTCTTCTGGCGGGCAGGCATACATGCAGACAGAACATTGTATACATAATAAATAAATAAATAAATAAATAAATAAATAAATAAATAAATAAATAAATGACAAAGCAAAACAAACAAACAAAAAAACCCACAAAAGCCTTCAGTGGAAGAAAAAAAAATCTTCCTATGGGGTGTTGTTACCAAATCGACAGACTCTTTCCTCACACAATGCCATTAACAAATTACTAGATTGTTCTAGCAGCAGAAAGGAATTTGTATGCAATGGTCAGCGGAGACGGGTACTCACACTCTAAAGGGACCCTGTCTCCTAGCAGGCTTGGAGCCTGAGTACCTTACTAAGGTCAAACTGTTGGGGGTGGGGGTGAGGGGAAGCATCTGCAGTCATCAAAACCTTCCAGGAAGATTTCCAGGAACCTTGGTGTCCTTTCTTCTCTTCTCTATTTTGGGCATGGCCCAGCTTTGTCATGGCAACTGGTAGGGATTTATTCATCATCACAAAGATCCCAGGGTTGTCTAGAGTGCCAACATGGCGCCCAGACCAGTAGTCTGGAGCCCTTTGCTTCAGTGTGTGAAGACCTGTGGTCATCCTATGGTCAACAGCTGGGTGCATGTGGCCAGCGGGCTTTCGCCTTTTTGCAAGCAAGCAGCCTCAGATTGGCAGAACAAGGAACTGTCAGTGTTTTCAAGGTTCTGACTGGTGACTTTGTTTTAATGGCCAAGGGAGCTGCTCCCTTCCCACTGTCTTCACAGGGCTCTCTCTAGTAACAAGCAGCAAATCCACAGGGCACCGCACCGACCAAGAAGCCTCCAGGGTGGCCGGAGGGAAAGCACAGTCGCAGGACTGTGAAAGGGAGTAAGGACCCAGGAGGCAGAAGGCAAAGTCCTCGGAAAACAGTGAACGCACGTGGGCTGTATGAACTGGAAAGGGCTTTGCACAAGTTACGGACAAATTTCCAGCGGACGTCTTCTCCAAAGCTGGTGGAGGGCCAACTCCCGTAGAGCTGAACACCAAACCACAAATACAGACACCAACCCAGGGATCTCAACCTTCCCAATGTTGTGACCCTTTAGTACAGTTCCAAAGGTTGTGGTGATCCCAACCATAAAATTATTCTCCTTGCTACTTCATGACTGTAATCTTGTTACTGTTATGAATTGCAATGTAAATATTAGTGGTTTCCAATGGTCTTAGGTGACCCCTGTGAAAGGGTCATTTGACACCCCCCCCCACAAGGGAGTCCTTATAGGCTTTTTCCACCCTCAGGATTCAGAGAAGTGGCTGCTCAGAGCAGCTGTGCTGGGGGTCTAGCATCTGCTCTTAGGAGCTGGTTCCACTCCCAGGGTAGACTCCTGTCCACAGAGCCCATCCAGCTGGGCTCCAGACCCTAGCGGAGTTACCGCCCCATCCTGGGCCAGAGCCTCCATCCACTGAATGGCCCTGTATGGAAAAGGATGGGGGCAATGGCCTTCAACAGGAGCTCTGCAGGCCGGGAGAGGGGAGGTCTTTAATTCCTATAAAAAGATAAAAAGTTGGGGAGGAGCTAGGAGGAGTAGATGCAGGGGAAATTGTCAAAATACATAAATAAAAATGAATAATAATAGTAATAATAAAGATAAAACAGACCCCATGCCAGGGACTTAAAGCATCTCGACAATCAGGAGGGGACATTTGCCCACAAGACACGTTTGCTCATCACTGCTGGGGACTGGGAATCCCTTCTTGCCCAAGTCCTCACTGATCAGATGGAGTGATCAAGGTGACTGGGGTAAGGTCACAGCTGGCTGATGGTTCACTGTCCATCCCAAACAAGGAAAGTTTTGATGCTACTATCTTTTCATCTACTTAGTAGATATTATTTAGAGAGGGTGTTGCAGGGGGTCTCATGTAGCCCAGGCTGGCCTTCATCTTGCTGTGTAGCTAAGGCTAGCCTTGAATTCCTGATCCCACTGCCTCTGCCTCTGGAATGCTGGTATCAGAGATGTGCTCGCCACACCCAGCTCAGTGCTTTTCCTGAGCACGTGTTACGTTAAGGGTGAGAAGACACAGTGAGCAGTAAGATCTTTGGTATCAGCACAGTGGTGACGCCATTTTCATACTGCCTATGCCAGCAAAGCACGTCCACCTGCCTTCTTCGTTCACCTCGCCACAAGCCTGCAAAGTCAGAATTTTTAACCACAAAGAAGAGGAGTGAGGCCCTTTAAGTGCCCAAGGCCCCAGTTTATAAGCAAAACTGAAGCCACAGAAGGCCCAGACCAGTCACCTCCTTTTTCTGGGTACCCAGAAGAAGGGATTCCCTCTTCTCTGGAAGTCAACCCCTCCCCACACCCAACATACTCTTTCTTGGGCCTTGACCATCTGGAGCACAGCTGTAGGTCCCTTATCCCTCATTAGTGAACAAGGCCCTGACTAGCAGCTCTGGTTAGTCACCCTCACCCCACCCCAACACTTCCTGCCAGTGATGGGCAGCCAGTACCACACTGGGCTCTGTCTTCAACACCTGAGAATTAACATCATAACTGTGGGCCTAGTCCTTTGTGCCAGTGACCCAGTTATCTTCTTTGTCTTTGGGGAAATGCAGCAGTGAGTAAGGTCCCAAGCACTCAGCCCTGTCCCAGACCCTTTTGCTCACCCTTCCTATCCCTCACGAGGAAGAGAAAGCGGGCAGGGGAGCCGACACAGAGAGGGTGAAGAACTTGGCCAAGGTCACACAGCTGTGAAGATGAAGAGCAGTCAGCTGCTGGTGGTGCCCTAGCTTCATCTCAGAAAAGACGAGTTCCTGGAAGGATCAGTCCCAAGAAACTCTGCCTAAATCAGGCTTGATGAAAGGGCAGAGATGCCAACCCCTCAGAAGGCTGCAAGAGGATTGAAAACCAAAGCCTGGAGCTGGAAAGATGGCTCAGGGAGTAAGAGCACTGGCTGCCCTTGGAGAAAAGCCAGGTTCTGTTCCTGGCACCCACTTGGTGGCTCCCAACCGACTCTAACTCCAGTTCTAGGGACCTGACCCCTTTTTCAGCGCTCCCTCAGCACCAGGCACACACATGATGAGCATATACACAGGCAGGCAGAACACTCGTGCACATAAAATAAAGAATAAATCTTTAAACAGTAAAAAGATAATCCAAGACTTGCCTGTACTATGAAGTGAGATCAAGGCCAGCCTCAGCGGTTGGTAAGACCTCGGTGAGATAGCTCAGCGTAAAGGCACCTGCTGCTAAGCTTAAGAATGAAACTCAGTCCCCAGACATAGATGGGGGAAGGAGAGAACCGACTCCCACAAGCTGTCCTCTGACACACGACACACGTGCACTGTGACACACACAAACACATACAATAAGCAAATAAAATGTGATGAAAATCAGAGAGAGCTAAAGGCAGAGCTCAGTGGGAGAGCGCTGCCCTGGGTCTGGCCTGTGTACAGCAAGGAAGAAAAAAAAAAAAAACAACTCTTTTTAAACATCTTGGCCTGAGACAGATGCCAAAACAGTTCTTTAAAAATCCAGTCCGTTTCTGTGCGACCAGGGGCCATGACTTTGGCCTCCTGAGGACATCTGTGTAGGATTCTCCCTTGCCCAGCCAGGACTGGAACTTTCCTTACCTGTAACATTCAATGTAGTCTCTGCGTGTCCCTCGGGGTCTAAGCCCCAGCACTGTGTGGCAGCCTGGCAATTGCAGAAGTGAGGAAACACAGCCTATCACTGCCAAGTCACCCCTGGGAGGAAACACGGCAACCCAGGGCCTCTCCAGCGGATGCCACAGGAACCTCTAAGCTGAGCCAGCCAGACCTGAGTACTGCAAAGATTTCCTGCAGAGCAAGCAAGGGGCAGAGTGGGTGTAAGCAGTAGCCACTGAACCAGGGTGTGTGGAGAGGGGAGGGAGGGAGGAGAGAGAAAGAGAGAAGAGTAACCAAATAACCAGTTAGCACAAGAAGGAGAGTGAGAGAGAGTCAGAAGGGAAAGGAGAGGGCAGGAGGACCAGATAGAGGGAGGAAGAAAGACTGATGTAAACAGGAACGCATGAGAGGAATGAGAGGGAGCAGAGACTGAGACCGAGGGTGTGAGAAGAGAGAAGGGACGAGCTACAGAGAGCATGTGCCGAGTAGGCACGGATGAACATCTGAGTGTGTGCGCCTCTCCGTAGGGCAGAGAGAAAGGGAGAGGCCACTAGACCAGGAAAAGGATGGGAAGAGAGCTGGAAGCACAGTTGTGCTCATTAAGACTGGGCAGGGCATCCCTGGTGACCAAGAAGCATCGGGCCCAAGAAGCCTATCGGAACACAGAGCCACAGGGCTGGAGGAAAGAGGAAACTTCCCAAGTCCCTGAGCCGGAGGTTGGCTGCAAGTGAGTTCATGGGAGTAAGAGGTGTGGGCAGCTGGGGTTGAGCCCTAGTGAGTGTGTGAGAAGGTGAGCCAGGGGAGGACTTCCAAGCACACAAAGGAGCGAGAAGCCAGAGCCCCGTCCTTTGGTTTCCTTCTGTTTAACACTCCTTGCTTCAGCCAGCTAACCAGTATACACAGAGCAGTCAGCACCAGGTCCCATGAGAGACACTAGCTAAGAACCCACGCCCTCAGGTACCAGTGGACCCAACACCCTCCTATACACTGTGGGAAACTCAAGCCCAGAAAGGACCGGAGTCTGTCTTACAGTGACACATGGCCAAACAGAGCCAAGAGGGCAGGGCCTCTCCATACACACTGCCCCACCGCAGTTCCTGAGTGGCTGGGCTAGCCCCTTGCTGCTGTTGTCAAATGTTGGTGACATTCCTTATTGATGCTAAAATGGCTCCTTCCAGGTCAAAGCATCATGAACGTGTGCTTCTGCCCCAGAACTAAAACAACAGGGTCTGTGGCCTGTATTTACAATCCCAGCCCTTGAAAGGTGGAGACAGGAGGATCAGGGGTTCAAAGCCATTCTTGGCTATGTACTGAGTTCAAAACTATTTGCTGGGATGTATGCTTTTAATGCCAGCACTCAGGAGGCAGAGGCAGGCAGATCTCTGTGAGTTCGAGGTCAGCCTGGTGTACAAAGGGAGTTCTAGGACAGCCTACAGAGAGAAACCCTGTCTTGAGTAAAATAAAGTAAGTTGAAAGAGTGATGAAGACACTTAGCATCCTTCTTTGGCTTCTGTAGGCATGTGCATGGGTTTGCACATGAGCACACACACATGAGTGTGTGTGTGTGCATATCCCAAGAGAATTTTCCAAGGAACTTTACAAGCTGACTACTTAAATTCCAAATGAAAAAGCAAAGATCCAAGAATAGCCAACAGCTTCCTGAAGAATGACCATACACAAACTAGGAGGCAAGTTATGTTTCTTCCTGACCCTGACATACCAAATCTTTTTTTTTTTTTTCAGTTTTTCAAGACAGGATTTCTCTGTAGCTTTGCAGCCTGTTCTGGAACTCACTCTATAAACCAGTTGGCCTCGAATTCACAGAAATCTGCCTGTCTCTGCCTCCCGAGTGCTGGGATTAAGGTATGCACCACCACTGCCCAGTTGACATATCAAATCTTAATACAAAGTTACAGCATTCAGATGTGTGTTTCATCTGTCAAATGATCAACAGAGATATTTCATCAGTTGATGACAATTTGTGTGTTGCATATAGTAAGTGGTTATGGGATCTATCTATGGGTGACAAGGGTGTGTTGTGGGTATGTGGGTATGTATGGGGGATGTTGTGTTTCGAGACAGGGTTTCTTTGTATAGCCTTGGCTATCCTGGAACTAGTTCTGTAGACCAGGCTGGCCTCAAACTCAGACATCAGCCCACCTCTGCCTCCCAAATTCTGGGATTAAAAGCATGCACTATCACTGCCTGGCTATTTTTTTTGAGATTTTTTTAATTTATTTATTTTTAAATCATGTGTTTTGTGTAATTATGGTCTGTGTGTGTGTAGGAGTTTCCAATCCCCTGGAGCTGGAATTACAAGTGGCTGTGAGCCACCTGATATGGGTGCTGGGAATTGAACTCAGGTTCTTTGCAAAAACAGCATATGCTCTTTGTTTGTTTGTTTTGTTTTTGAGACAGGGTTTCTCTGTGTAGCCCTAGCTGTCCTGGAACTAGGTCTTGTAGATCACATTGGCCTTGAACTCAGAGATCTGCCAGCCTCTGCCTCCTGAGTGCTGGGATCAAAGGTGTGGGCCACCACTGCCTGGCCTTTTTTCTTTTCTTTTTTTTTTTTTTTTTTTTTTTGGCAGTACATGCTCTTAGGGCTGAACCATCAGTGCATGCCTTTAATCCCAACACTCGGGAGGCAGAGGCAGGCGGATCTCCGTGAGTTCGAGGCCAGCCTGATCTATAAGAGCTAGTTCCAGGACAGGCTCCAAAGCAACACAGAGAAACCCTGTCTCGAAAAACCAAAAAAAAAGTCAGGGGGGACTGAGCCATCTTTCCAGCCAAGAATTTATTTCACTTTTACTTTTTTAAGATTTATTTATAATGTAAAGTATTCTGCTTGTATGTATGTCTGCATGCCAGAAAAGAGCATCAGATCTCATTATAGATGGTTATGAGCCACCATGTGGGTGCTGGGAATTGAACTTAGGACCTCTGGAAGTGTAGCCAGTACTCTTAAACTCTAAGCCATATCTTCAGGCCCTATTTTTGGTTTTCCGAGACAGGGATTCTCTGTATAACCCTGGCCGTCCTGAACTCTCTTTGTAGACCAAGTTGGATTCAAACTCAGAGAGATCCTCCTGCCTCTGCCTCTCAATGCTGGAATTAAAGATGTGTACCAACCACTGCCTGGTTAAGATTTTATTTTTTAACAATGTGTATACATGTGTCTCTGTGTGTATGTGCACTTGAGTGCAGAGGCGTCAGATCCCCTTGGAACTGGAGCTGTGAGCCACATAACATGGATGCTGGAAACTTGACTCAGTATTTGCTCCTCACCTCTGAATCACCCATTACTCCAGCCCTGATTTTTTTTTTTTTTAAAATAGGGTCTCATGTAGCTCTGTGACCTCATAATTGCTATAGAGCTGAGGATGACATTGAGCTCCTGATCTTCCTGCCTCTATCAGCTACAGACTTGGGCCCACACACAGCTGAGGCTGTATTTTGTATGCTGTGTGAGAGAAATTTGTGTCTGTTCATTGTTAAAGATCTGAGGCCTGAAAGGATGTGGGGGGAGGGGTGTGTGTGTGTCCATCAGAGACGAGTGGGAGTAAATTAGACATAACTTAGCTCTAAAGATCCATCCAAAGCCTGAGTGGTTCTTAGGGTCAGCCAGACACCAGTTATACCTGAATCTCATTCAGACTACTTCTTACCTGAGCCGTGGTGAGGATGTTGGTCCAAGAGGCAACAGAGCTGCAGGTAGGGAGGTCACTGAGAGCCCGTTTCCTTGAGAGCATGTTTCCTTGAAGGTTCCTGAGCTCACGAAGCAGGGGAGAGAATGAAGGAGGAGGAAGCCGAAGGCAGGCCCAGACTAAGCGTGTGACTCACTTTATTCTGCCAGCCAATCCCTGTTTGTTCAGTGGTGTCAGTAGGATGAAGAATTAGGGGAAGCTTGCCTGTCAGCTCCGGTGATGGGGCAGGGCACCTGAGCCCAGGAAGCTACTCTTTGGGTGGAGCCCCAGCCCAAGGTCACCAGAAACACTCCTACCTAAGCAGGTTAATTCAGCCCCCACTGGGCCCACCTAAAGCTGAGCCCCTCTGAGGGAAGAACCAGGCCTGGGGTAGCAGATTAAAGAATCCTGCCTACTCCTCGCCTGAAGGGAAGAAGGGCCCAACCTATGGAAGATTCCAGCATTGTCCTCAGGAGCCCAAACTTCAACAAGACGGTCCCAACTCCAGTGAGCCCCATGACAGAAAGCCCCAGAGCTGATTACAAAAGACACTAGTCTGAGGGCACACACAGAGGATCACAGATACCGCAGGTACTCCTAGAGAGGAAGACTGGATGCCTAGCCTGCTAGGAGACATGCCTGTAGTTGTTTGGGTTTTGTTTGTTTGTTTGTTTGTTTACTTTTACTCTTTGGGCGCCTGGCACCCAGCTCCCACATGGAGACTTATTCTTACTTATGAATGCCCAGTCTTAGCTTTTGCCTCTGGGATTTTACCTATCTTTATTCTAAATCTCTTTCCTTCTTACTCTGAGGCTGGCTATGTTGCTGGGTGGCTGGCCCCTGGCGTCCTCCTCCTGCTTTTTCTCCTTCTGTTGATTCTCTCTGCCTGGCAGCCCCACATGTCCCTCTCCCACCCAGCTATTGGCCGTTCAGCCACCGGGTGTTTTAGGCAGGTAAAGCAACACAGCTTCAGAGTTAAACAAATGCACCATAAAAGAATGCAACACATCATTAAACAAATGTTCTCCAGCATAAATGAATGTAACACATTTTAATATTCCACAACACGCGCCTGCCTTCTGAAGCCGCCTCAGCTGAGAGGAAGGTGGACATGGAGCCCTTCGTCTGGTGGAAGCCAAAGCTCTCACAAGAGTCAAGGACTTGTCTGGAGTCCCAGCTTCTGCACCAAAATTTACCCCTCTCCACCCAACTCCTCACCAAATAGCTGACTACGCAGGCAGCCAAAGGAATGACTAGTTGCCTGGAATGTTTGCATGTTGCCTTTCAAGGCGCAATCACTACTTCACAGGAGGACGCTGAGGCTTCACGTTGACATCATTGCTTACTCAAATGCCAAGATCCTCACCCTAGTTCACTGGCTCCTTCAACTTTACCTGTGCCCAGGGAGGCCTTGGCAGCAGTTGGCTGTGTCACGGAAGGTTCTGTGACTCACGGCAAGCCATGGAAGAGGTAGCTCCGTGAGCCTTTAATGCCTAGAGCTCCCCTTGTCCTCTCTGGTGGATAAGGGGCTACAGAGGTCCTGCCCTTGAGGCCACACTTGACTGTGAGACCTCAATTCAGTGCTCTAACTGGGTCACCACAGAGAAAGCTATTCTGGGCAGGGTTATTATGCCAGGGGTGAGGGCCATTGCTGCTCTTCCAGGTCAGTCTGTGGCCAAACTGTGGCAGAAAGGAAATAGACTGCTCCTTCTAGAAAATACCATGTCCTTATTGGAACCCAAAAAGCTGAAGGTGACTTCAAGAACGCCTGACCCTGCCTCCCTGGTGCCCATGCTCCAGGCAGAGTATTTATTCCTGGGTGTGACCTCACAGCAGCAATCTGGGGTTGCTGCTCCTGACCCCTCCTGTTCCCAAGTCCTCTCCAGCTGTGCCACTGTAAACTGCTCCAGAATATTCCTCCTCTCAATGACAAACAGGAACTGTAGGTGCCCAACCCAAAGGAAGAAGACTCTCATTACAGATGGTTGTGAGCCACCGTGTGGTTGCTGGGAATCGAACTCAGGACCTCTGGAAGAGTGACCAGTGTTCTTAACCGCTGAGCCATCTCTCCAGCCCAGGAAGAAGGCCTGTTCTCCACTGCTGTCTTCTCATATTCCCTAGGGATGACCTCAGACCCATTTGTGGGACAACCACATCAGGGGACACTGCTTCCTGGACCTTTCACTTAGTGGTTGCAATGTGTGGTGCTGCCACAAGCTTGCTGTAACTGAGATGACAAACCCTCCTGGATGGAACGGCAACAGGGTATTTGTTCCCTTGGTGTCACGGGAGCCATGGATATCTGAATCCAGAAGTAGGGGAACAAGTATTGCATTTATTTTATCTTGAAGTTGTACCGTGACTGAGCATCATTTTCTCCAGAATGCATTCCCTGGTCACCAAAGACAAGAGCAAGTGTGTCCTGAGTAGGGTACATTTGCCTTCCTCAGTCTGCACCTCACTGTGCCTCAGTTGTGAGGCACACAGCGAGCCCCACATGATGGAGGGAGTGCCACTCTGCCTGCTCCCTGCCCGGGCCAACCTCCACCTCAGGACAGGCATCGGTTCTGCAGTGACTTGCCCCCCTTTGCCTTGTTTGGTGTTACCTCATGTGGTGTGGACATGCCCAGCTGTACCTAGAAGGGTAGTAAAGCCAAGCTCCCAAAGAACAAGTGGAAGGTGAGTGCATGCACCATCTGGAGCCATCCCAGCAGGACGCATCTACAGGGAGCACAAGGTGTCCAAGTCACTGTTTCCCAAGCTGTCTCAGCTCCTGTGGTGCTGCCTTTCTACTCCTATTAAGCCCCTCCCACAGGCTGATGCGGTCTCCTGTAGCAAGCACTATAAGCCAGATGCTTCCACACACAATCTCACTTCATCCTCCAACTGCGCGGTGTCTTACTCTACAGACAGGAAACTGACAACACCCCTCCTGGACAGTCTGATGGCTGTCAAGTGCAGTGGCCAACTCAGAAGTTCCTACAGTAAAACCAATCTATCAAAATTTCTGGAGGTGCTGCTGGGGACAAAACCCAGAATCTCACACTCACCCCACTACCGAACTACAACCCAGTCAGCCTCCTGCCATACTTGAAATTCCTGTACTTATCTTTGTTCTTCTGATGGATGAGCTTAGAACCTCACAAATGCCAGGCAAGCACTCTACCACCGAGTAGATCCCCAGACATGTAGTACCATTTTGTAGGTAAAGAAGCTAAGGTTCAACAATTAGTGTACGGAGCTACGTGTGTCCAACCACAAGGCACTTTCAGGAATGGGCCATGCGAGATAATAGACCTGCCTGTCCTTGGAGTTCCACCTGAGGATGAGAACAGCAAAGGCTTGGGTAGAAAAATTTATTATACGTTAAAAGAATATTACCACTAACGAATGCAGACAAGCGAGGACGAGTAGGACTGGCTGGAGGATGGCTAACTCTTTGGAAAGTGAACAGGTTTAAGTGGCTGGGAGCCTCACACCACTCTGGCTGATTGGTGGTCAGCCAAACAGGACTTGTGCCACACACCACAAGGCATCGGGGAATCAAGAGTCCACAATGCCTTTCCTATTGGATCTGGGTCTTCAAGGCTGGCACACCCAAAAACAAGCAAAGGGGCTTCCCATAGTGGCCCAGGCTGTTCTGGAGTCGCAGCAACACCACTGTAAGCAAGACGTTTAATTGGAGGATTTCCACAAACTATACCTGCCTGACCTTCGAACCACACAACTCGGTGAGATACAAAACATTAAGTTACAGGCTGTGGGAAAAGAAGGCAACAGAGTCAGTGACACCTTCCAATCCTGGTGGTTCCGTGGGTAGGACGGGGAAGGTTAGACCAAGCCCCTTATCTCAATGTACA